>CACKRE030004598.1:39882-72673 GCA_902602495.3 Ectocarpus sp. CCAP 1310/34 | reverse complement strand
GGGGGGGGGGGGGGGGGGGGGGGGGGGGGGGGGGGGGGGGGGGGGGGGGGGGGGGGGGGGGGGGGGGGGGGGGGGGGGGGGGGGGGGGGGGGGGGGGCGACTTTATGGCTCGGGCGCTCATCCTATATATAATTGACCAGGAAAAAGTCACCAGTCTTTCGGCGGGACAGATACAATTCGGTTTCCTAGACGCGGAATCGACTTGCTTGGTAGTTGTTCGTAGCCGGGGCGGAGGTTTGATATCAGGGCCTCCGCATTCAATTTGTGGTTTGTGCATTCTAGTGCAAGATGAAATTAAAGTATGTGATCGTTTGAGACATACCTACGGTGCTGTACAACAGGAGTAGTGGTATCGAGAATCGGGCATGCCTTCTTGCAACATGTGCGGCCTGAGATGAACTTATCATACTCACGAAACCGTGAGCGACTACAGCAGTAGTTACATAAGGACAATGCTGAGCGTGCTTCCATATTTGAAAAGCTTGGAAAATTGTAGCGAGAAGTTCCAGAGCAGACGAGGAGATCGGAATGGTTATTATGTGTGAAGACACCACAACAATAACGAACAATGACCACACGATTGGTATCTAGATACAGTGGGGGCTACGGTTTAACAGAGCTCAGTTTAAGAGAATTGCCGATTTAAGAGAGGTCAAAATTGCTAGACACACCCCTCTCTTAAACCGAACCCCGAATCTCTTGAACCTCTCCTAAACCTCTCCTAAACCGAACCTGCCCCCCCGCCCCCCACCCCCTATAGCCCACCAGCTGCCCCCCACTGCAGCAGCTCAAGCAGCTGTACAGCAGTAGGCCATCATAGCTAGCGAGACACACAGCTCCCACGAATGCCTTGCGCCGTGGGTTCCCGCTGCCTGGCAATGCCGAACCACACACATNGGCAACGCCGGACCACACACCCGCCCCCCACTGTTTACGAACCATCCATGCCGTGTCTGCGGAGGCTACCTTCATGGACTGTGCGGTGTGCATGACCCGCTTGGCGACAACGAGATGCACCGTGTTTGCCACGGATGGGTCAACTCGAGCAACCGCAAGGAATCAAGCACAGACTCGACTGCTGGGGCTGCATCTTCGAAGCGCCCCTGCCCGGACGGGCGGGCAACGGGGAAGGCTGCCCGGACGGGCGGGCAACGGGGAAGGAGAAGCGAGCGGATGCACTGGGCAGCTTGAAACCCGTTGGCAAAACCGCACGCAGGAAAATTCGTGAACCGCAAACGACCGACGCTCGAAGACAAGGTTCGGGCGCTCGACCTTTTGAAGGGCATGAGCGGCGTAGCAATCGCGAAGGAAATGGGGATCGAGGTGAGCACCTTGTACGGGTGGAGAGCTAAGTCTGATGAGACAACAGGCAGCAGTCTCCATGCCCGGCGCCAAGTCTACGAAGGGGGCTGAGTTTGCGAAGGTGGGTGCTCAGCTAAGTTTGCTGTAACAGCAGTACACAGCAGAGTACAGCAGTAATTCCGAGTGTATTTTGATTTTATTTTTGAATTTTGAATTTTTCTCGTACAAGCAGGGGCCGTGTACAGCAGTTTAGTATCAGTTCTTGGGTACATTACTGCTGTACCGCTACAGCAGCAGCAGTGCTTTAATTCCGAGTATGTTTGTGGCCGTCTTTGTTCGGCAACCGGCTAGTGTGGCGTAGGTACGCTGCATCATGCCGTGCAGTATTTGCTGTAGGATGAAATGATATACAGCAGAGCAGTAACAGCAGTGCACACACTACAGCTGCTAAATCCGTGAACAATATATGTCCTCTTTTCTTCTCCAGGTGGAGCAAGCAGTCATGGAAATGTTGGTGCAGGCGAGGGCACTGAGAATGCCTTGTCAACCGGGACGAGATCCAGGCATTCGGGCGCAAAACTCGTCGTGCTCTCGAGAACGCAGCATCTACGGACGCCGAGCGTGTGCAGTACAGCGGCTTCAACGCGTCCGAGGGGTGGGTAAAGAGGTAAAGAAGTTCGTCAAGCCCAACAACCTGCACTCCCGTACACTTCACGGCGAAGCAGGCAGCGTCGACGACGAAGCCATCGCCGATCGCCTCAGAGTAATCCGCGAGACGTGCGCTCAGTATGCCCCAGAATGCGTCTACAACGCCGACGAAACCGGGCTGTGCTACAGGATCAGGCCCAAGGCTACATACCTCGCACCATCAGAGCTCAAGAAGACCATGCGAGGCGTGAAAGGTATGAGAGCGAAGGATCGAGTCACCGCCTACATGGCTACGAGCGCCAGCGGGCGTAAGGTGCCGCTGTCTTTTATCGGCACAGCCAAGGAGCCCCGGTGCTTCAAGATCCGGGGCTCACCCATCACGTACTTCAGCCAGAAGAACGCGTGGTCGGACGCGCGAGTGTGCAAGCTGTGGTGGTCGCAAGTGTTCCTGCCACACGTGCGCTCCGTCACCAGCGAGAAGGTTCTTTTCATCATGGACAACCACAGCAGCCACGCCGACCTCGTACACCCCGNCGGCACAGCCAAGGAGCCCCGGTGCTTCAAGATCCGGGGCTCACCCATCACGTACTTCAGCCAGAAGAACGCGTGGTCGGACGCGCGAGTGTGCAAGCTGTGGTGGTCGCAAGTGTTCCTGCCACACGTGCGCTCCGTCACCAGCGAGAAGGTTCTTTTCATCATGGACAACCACAGCAGCCACGCCGACCTCGTACACCCCGAGGAGCAGGTGAAGATTCTTGAGCTGCCACCCAACTGCACGAGCAAGCACCAGCCCATGGATGCCGGGATCATCGCAGCCTGGGAAGTGCGGTACAGGACGAAGCTGCTAGGGATTCGCGTCGACACGATGACGTCGGCGGCGCAGCTACGGGAGCAGGCGAAGGAACGCAAGGTGATTCGGGGCTGCATGGGGCTCGCGGAAGGAGCGCAGCCTCACATCCTGGACGCAGCTGAGCTAGACCTCGAGGCGTGGAAGGAAGTTTTGCCGGAGACAATCAAGAGGTGTGTCCGTGTGGTGGTGTTCACGACATTATTCAATAAATGCTGAATAATTTTCCCCCTCTAGACACATACCCTTACCACGTACATTGCACGTTGACGAAATTGTTCAAAGACGCCATCATCTTGCAAGTTTTGTTTGAATTGAAACAATGATAAAATGTTTTTATTCGTTCGGCTCGTTCTGTTTTTTTCTTTTCTCGCCGTGCACGTTTCTCTCTCCTTCCCGCGTATTTTGACTTCATCGTTTCCAAGGTGCTGGAGGAAATGTGACATCCTTCCTCCTGCGGTGCACGCGGACCTCGACCAGGACGTGGGAAAGAAAATTCGCAACAAGAAGGAGAGTCTCGAAGAGTTGGCGGACTTGGTGCAGCGTCTATCTCTTGAGGCGAAGAAGACAACTGTCGATGAAGACCNCGTTCTGTTTTTTTCTTTTCTCGCCGTGCACGTTTCTCTCTCCTTCCCGCGTATTTTGACTATTCATCGTTTCCAAGGTGCTGGAGGAAATGTGACATCCTTCCTCCTGCGGTGCACGCGGACCTCGACCAGGACGTGGGAAAGAAAATTCGCAACAAGAAGGAGAGTCTCGAAGAGTTGGCGGACTTGGTGCAGCGTCTATCTCTTGAGGCGAAGAAGACAACTGTCGATGAAGACCTTGGCGAGGCGCTGAAGGGTCTGGGGTTGGCACCTGGCGCAACGCCAACCTGGGCTTCCATGGAAGCCGTGCAGATATGGTTGCGTGTAGAGGAAAAAGAGGGTGTAGCGGAGGCGATTATTGCAGATCTGAAGGACGATCTTTGTGAGGAGTCGCTTGCCCACCTGAACATGGACCAACTGAACATAGACTTGGACGACGACGAGGCCGACTCCTCGGCGGGAGACGAGGGACAGTGTACGCAGTCCCTGGTCTCTCCTCGTCCGCCACCGTACGCTGACGTATCTAGGCAGTTCGGAGACCTCGAAGAAATGGCAGAGAGGTGCAGCATGGCCGGGGTAGCTTACCATCTTCGCAAGGCAAAGTTAGCCTGGATGAGCGAGGCTGGGTCAAAGAAAACGAAGCAAACATGCATGGCCGACTCCATGTAAAGTTGCAGAAGCTGCCCACAGGCGATGTTCATGGACGTCTGTTTTTTTTTTTTTTAAGGGTAGGGTGCACCACTTGTACTGCTGTAGGTGCTTGAGTCACTGGTCTTGAGTGTTTTGTGTGTGTGATGCTCACGTCTCTGTGTTCTGTTGACAGCTATCCTATAACCCCGGTCACCCCGGTGGTCTAGTGGTATCCTCGTATTCCGCTAGTCGCAGAGGTCGTGAGTTCGAATCCCCATGGGGTGAAAAATTTACGAAATTTGCGGGTGAAAGCGAAACATATGCATAGCTAAAAAGCTGTCGTGAGTACCAAACTTCGACGTTAGCACCGTTGACGAGGGAAAGGGACGGCTGGACCCTTCTCGCGATCAAAATAAATTTCAGCACGCACCGCAGGAGGAAGTTGGGGCATGAAAAGAAATAAAAAGAAGAAAAAGCCCTGGTGTTTACCCCCTCCTGTGTGACCCTGGATGGTTGTAGTTGTACGAAAAAAATGCACTGAAAAGTGTAGTACTCTACATACCCTGAAACGTGTAGTACACGTCTCACCACGAAAAATGGGGGGACTGTCGCCATAATAAATAGGACGAAAACACACACACATCCTATGATATGCACCGCTGTTTGTCGAGATGAGGTCGGAGTGCACCTTGGAGACCACGAAGTAGTTACATCGGTTGTGCTTCGTACACAAACAAGAAAGAGGGATCACGCTTGGTGAGGGCGCTAAAGCGCACGAAAATATTGTGGAAAACAAAAAAAATTAGAGTACTTTTCATCACTTCCATTATGTTATGCATGGTTAGACACATACAGCAGTCTAACGTACGGTTTAAGAGAAAACCTCTCTTGAGCCGTAATAAGAGAAAGTCGTGTTTAAGAGAGGTCTTCTGGGTGATGCACACCCCTCTCTTAAACCGTAGCCCCCACTGTAACGAGTCCAATTGCGAAGCCTAATCCCGATACACCAGGGAAGGTCCGACATCACGGAAGAACGCTGGCGAGCTGGTCATCATTAGTCGAGACCACAGAGTCTATACAGCAGTATTTGTACCACATGGCGTATAGAAGGCTGACTACGGAGCCCGTTCGAAACGATCGTTACCTGGACACTGCTGTGGACGCATAGTTTAAATAGGGAGAGACGGAGAACACGACTGACTGCAACCGGTACCGTACCGCAGGGGCACCTCCCTCTCACCACGTTGTAGCTGATGGCGAGGTTGGCCAACGAGGCGACAAGCAGGCCACGAGGATGATGACCGACTTGCTGTTTCCCCCGGACACCGACATTGTCGCCGTCAAGCGCCGAACCCTGGGTATTGGTGCTGTTCTTGCTCCACACCACCACCTCGTCTTCGTCCCCCCATTCCTCATCTTCATCCCCTGTGACTTCCACCATTGTGATAGACGGCTGCAAAGCCATAGAGCATAGAGCATTGAGCCGCACGCGGAGTAAGAGCGTGGAGCGGGAGAACGGAGAACGGAACGAAGTACGGCGACCATGGTTGTGCAAAGGGTATATGAAGCGATGGAAGGATGTTGGTTCGGCGGGAAGCGGGGACCGGGGGCTAGAATAGTACTCGGCGCTTGGTGGCTCATATGGGGTATGACTATATATGACTATATAAAACTAATATAGTCATACCCCATAAGGTGGCTCAAGGTCGGCTCGCTCTATTGCTCTCAAGTTGCTCTCTCTCTCTCTCGCACGCGCGCGTTCCTTGCTTTTCGACGTCTTCAGGACGGGCAAACTACCCGAGCGCAAACACGCACTTCTAGGGTCGAATATATCGGGAATCCATCTTCATAGATCTGCGGCTCTGCTGTTACACATTTGCATCAGCACTTCTATCCTCTTCCATTTACAAGTAGCTGGCCGAGGCCGATCGATTTCGTGTGTACAGAACAGGCCTGTGTGTACTACACTGTACTAGCGGTCGGTGTACTCCGAGGGTTAAAAAATGAGTCGTTTTTTTTCTTAATTGCCATGGGGCCAACGATTCAGTTCACTTCGAAAACTCACCTGTAGTCTCGTCTATTAGGTGGATCCAACAACTAACTGAAACTAATTTAAAATAAATCTTTCAACGATTTCTCGACGTTCGTTTCGGAGCACCTTGAAACCTCCGTGCGATCTCTTTCTTTCAATGGGAGTTTACCTCGTCCTTGTCATTCGGTTGTCTCCTCCCGTGTGTGTGTGCCGACGTTAAATTACTCCCTGACCAAAAAATGATATCGAAAAACATCACGTGCGTGCGTGGGCCCCATCTAGTCTCAACATCAGACATATGTATTCACACCCTACTTACAACCGTATGATAGGTCTCTTCACCTTGAGGTACCAGGTAAGCCTATTTTGCCAAGAGGCACCAGCCGGAGTCTCACAGGAGCAAACTCGCGCAGCATTATTTCTCGGAATTTTGTCTCCGGTAGTGTTGGTCTTTGTGTCGTACAGCGAGGACAATTCAGCCGTCTTTTCCGCTCATCGAAGACAAGTCCAATTTATCTCGATGCACCCACGAAAGGTTTGGGAACCCAGGTCGGGAAAATCGTGAAACATGCACCACCCGCCAGGGAGATACGTAAAATAACGCTAGAGGTGAAGGGGGTAGTATCACATCGTCCCCGCGTTGCACACCACAGCTACCTTCTCCTTGAGGGTGCCCCCATCCTGTTGTGAAAACAAATGTTTAGAGAGACCACTCAGTCTCTTTTCATGCTCGCCATTTACATCTATCTACGCCTCCACATTATTCGACCCGACACGCTGACACGCTGGGAAGGCAGACCTGAGAAAGAATCATATGGCTCTACGCCCGTGTGCAGTGACAACACACAGGTAGGCAAGGTATCGCAACCCCCTACAGACCACTACGAAGAGGAAACAGGCGGTTCTACACCGCGGGCTAGGCCAGGCATCGGAAAAGCAGCGCATTCCGGAACCTTGCCATATCCAACCAAAAAGGACACTACAAGAATAAAATTAACAACATGAACTTTTACAGAACTTCAGGCACATAAAAATTATAATAACAGTTAAGGCTACGACATATAATATGCGGTCGCCTGTTGGGTTACCCCAAAGAAAAACTAAGAAACGAGCATCAGGCAAAAATTGAGGTTCTTAAGTGGCGGCGCGGTCTCCGCTATTTCCAAACATATTTACGCCCCGCGCGTTGTTACACGAAACCATATTACTCCTTCGCTTCCCAAAGAGCTTGCCAACCAATACAAACGACGCACGCTAATCGTGCAAGCTCCAGCTCACAACATTGCCGCTACATCGCGGCGTTTCTGACCAATACAAACAGATGCACCCTCATCGCGCACGCTCCATCTCACAACCTTAATATCACCGACGGAGTTGATTGAATGCTACACGTCTCACATCACGGATGATTAACAACAGGACCGACACAAGGAGTGCCATGATGGTTTGTTCGACTGCAAAGCATCCCGTGCCACAACGTCCGAGACACGATGGCTGCCGCCGATCGTCACACATCATAGTAATACCCCTGCAAGACCAAGCACCCCACCAACTCGCCCTCCCGCCCGGCATTGCGAACAAGTGAGAACAAGTGCCTCTTAAGTGGAGCTGTGGGAGCAACGATGTGGGGACAATCAAACAAAGCATCATCGACACCAGCTGAACCCAACCCGCTGATGTAATGATGCGATACACAATATTGCAAGCGACTGCCCTCGGTAAAACTAATAGCACAACGCGAACCGAACCTCACCAAATCTCATTAAAGGGTGTACCTGTGGCGTTGTTGTACGGCCCGCCTCACTCCGTCGTGCTACACGATAGGCGGCACAGGTGTATTTGAGGTATTTTTTCGCCACTTTCACAGTGCTCGATATCATCGGCAGCAGTTGTTGGTCACAAAACTGCCTGATCTACACTTACATCACACCCATCTTTTGCAACCACGGCGCTGAATCCACAGGTAGCGACATTTGCGATACCTCTGCCCTTCCCTGTTCCCACTTGTCCCGTCTCGAGCTCGTCCAGAGGAACTTCCTCGCGACCAAACCCAGGCGCTGCAGGAGGCTGTGCTACTCCCGTAGTGTTGACACCGCTTTCAGCACGTTGAGGAACATTAGATTCTGACGAAGCCATTCCCAATTCGTTCCCTTGCCGGTCCGCGCAGCCGTCTGCAGCCTTACCACCAGCGCTTGCTGTGACTGCCGCCTCTCCGACATCAAGCGGCCTTGAACCCACGACCGCGGACTCAACAGGTGGACCGATGCCAGTAGCGGCCGTGTCAAGAGCAATGTTGTGCTCCGCAGCCAGAGGTTGACCATCTGCAGCGAAGTCCGCCATTTTCGATTCTCCCCAAGCATCCCAGTCAGGCCGTCCCGGGACCACCTCTCCAGTTTGCTGTGTCCCCTCTAAGACCCTTGCCTGTTCCGGTGTTCTCTCCCCTGCCCTTTCAATCGGCAACGATCTTTCTTCTTGAATCGCTCCCACATGCGTGGAACGTGCGCTAGACTCTGGCGGTAGTGGTGACGACGGTCTCATAGGAAGCATTCCCCCGTCGACCTTTCCTTCCCTTCTCCGTCTGCCATCCAACTGGGAGCCTCGCGATGCATGGCGTGATCGCGATCTCAACAGTGGTGGTGCTTGGGCAATGGCGGAGGAGTTGATTGCGTGCACCGCGCGGCCATGCGCCACCTCATCTCGATGTCGCGATTTGATGAAGGCAGGTGCCTGCGGTGGTGGTTACGGTTATGGCCAAAACAGCACCGTTCAATGAAACTCTTTCAACATCACCGGGATTACATGTACGACTCCTGCAGGCTTGATACGTATCGACATCGGC
This sequence comes from Ectocarpus sp. CCAP 1310/34, assembly GCA_902602495.3. NCBI lineage: Eukaryota > Phaeophyceae > Ectocarpales > Ectocarpaceae > Ectocarpus > Ectocarpus sp. CCAP 1310/34. The sequence continues at coordinate 63,788 of CACKRE030004598.1, read as the reverse complement.
AGCAGAAAGGGATGTTTGATACGCACCGTAAATCTGGGCACAAGGGGATCGAAAACAGCAGTAGAGAAAGCGACTCTGTTCCCTTCCACCGATCGCATGTGGTTGGTTTGGCATACCGGTACCTGCAGCGTGCTACCCTCACAGCGGTATCTGCAATACGACAGCCGACTGTCGAAAGGCCACAGCAGGGCCTGTACCGATGAGTTGACACAAGGCAAGAGACCGAAGAGAAGAGATATTGGCGGGGAAGAAGTACCCGTACCAATGCTGCAGAGGGCTTACCTTGCAGAGTGGGCACTCGGCCTTGACCTCCAGCCAAGGGTCAAGGCAATCGGAGTGGAAGTCGTGGCCGCAAGGAAGAACCTTGATCTAACAAGGTCAAGTAAAAGAGACGGACACAGACAGCGAGAACGAGGGCGAGGAGATCCTTGAAATGGGGAGGGTGGGGACACAAGCTTACATCATCGGTGCACTAATAGTTTGGTGCAAAGGCTTCGAGGTGAGCGACGCTCAGAATTGTTTGTTCACAAGCGAAATCTAGATCTGAGTGCGACAAACCCCGAATAACTGGTGAGGACATTGCTAACCAACAAGACTTCCATTTGCTCCCAACAATAACTCCACAGCGCAAATCCTGGTATCGCTGACATCTGAGACCGATGACGATTTGATATTGATAGTAGGTTAGCCCAAGAGTGGAGCCACTGCTGTACCCACCACTTCTTCTTCTTGGTAGGCGGCGAGACAGATGGTGCAAGTGATGGGGTAAGCGCTGTCACTGCTGTCTTCCGAGGACGAGCGTGATCGGGTTGATGATGTTGCCACAGGCGTTGATGGTGACGAAGAACGTCCTAATCCGACATCCTCGATGCCTTGCGATGAGTCCAAGGGCGCTGAATGAAAAGAAACATGTTCGAACATCACACTCGTTGAGGTTCGATACGTGGGATCAAATACTTACAAATACTCCTGTCCTGATCAGAGCCAAGTGGGGCCAACAAAGAGCAGCATAGTGGGACAATGGGGTGCCATTGCACTCAACATAGCTAATCAACTTGACGAAATTGGCGTCACGTTGCACTCCACCTGAACGAAACACTTCATCGTGAGCGACTACCACACTACCCCTTCATATCTAAGTAGCACACGGTATGCTCGCTCATAGAGAACATCTCAGCAACATGCTCCCACTCGAGAGCCTCCTTCGCTGCACTTGTTGTTTCCTTCGCATGCACCTGCACTGCATGTACCAGCCCTTTTCTGAAACCCTCAATCTAAGAAAAGCTTGAAGCTACTACTTGTCTTTTCGTGACCCAAAGTTTCTCGCCTTGCAACGGCGGTCGCGCTTTCCTGGCGGCCTTCGCTCGTTCTCGCGTGGACGAGCTGTAAACGTAGACGGGCAGAGTAAAAATGGATTTCTTGAGTTTTCTGCTTCGCCGCCTGTTGGACACCCGGTTGAACACGTTGAGAAGTAGAGCGATGCCAACCATCGCCCCGAGCATCCCCGTGATATTCTTGAAGATGATCTTGGAAGTGGAAGTAAGGCCGAAAACGCGCGCGCGAGGGAGAATGGGGGTGGGGTGGGAGGAGGGAAAAAGGTGTCAGTGTACAGCAGAAAGCAAAGCAAAGGAGCGCGAAACAACAAGAAGATGTGTGCACATGAACACTCCCCTTTAACATCTGCTTTGCTTCGGCTGCATCAATCGCTGCGAGTGACCTGTAGCACCACCCAGCCTGTGGAAGTGCTTGCTGAAGCCGAAAACAAGATTGTATGTGTCAGACCATGGAGGCAATCTGCTGTATCTTTTTCTCCAACAGAAAAAACACCAGCGCTTGACCGTGGTATCTCCCCACGTTGTCAGTGAACAGTGGGTGATAGATAGATCGATCGTGCCTTCTGCGGCGAGTCCGAGACTCGAGTGGTTTCATGTGTCGAGAGTACTTGAACTCGTCTAAGATCCTTGCCCTGGCAGTTTGGCGTTGATTGTGTCATCACAGAAGCCGAAATCAAACCATTAGACTAGTCAGCGCTCGCTATTCTCATGGTTTGATCTCGGCTTCAAAAGCATGGAATGTGGGCTTCGAATGACTCGACACTTTCGCTCCGCCGTGCCTTAGTATTAGCTTCCGCTCGTGGCAGCGAATCTTTCCTCAAGTGTTTTTTTGACGGGCACACAGCAGTATCGTCGCTGAGTACGGCGCGTGTCCGGAGCTCACCAGGTATCCGGAAAAAGGGTGCTCGAAGCCTACAGTCGCTAGGACTAGCTCTAATTCACGAGGACGTGTTCCGCGAAGAGAAGTTCCGCCCAATCAACCCATTCAAGCTGACCCGCTTGCGGGGTCCCAAGAAACGAAAAGAACGGCCAAGGAAAGCCGCGCCGTCGTCAAGTGTATCTCCAGCGATAACGTTACATGAAGCTGAACCCCAGCCCTAACCCTAACCTCATATCCAATCCGATGTACTCATGTGGCTCCTTCGGCATGTAATATTTCGTCACCCCGGGAGGGCAAGTACCAACGTCCCGAGGGACCTTGTGTGAGGATAAGCTGTAGTGTGATTCTGTGAGGTGCAGTACATAATGAGGCCAGTATGTACCAGGCAGTAGATTGCGCGGAAGGAACTGCACTTTCCCAACCCACACAACAACAGCAGTGCGTTTTTGTAAAGACGTTGTACACGAAGAGAGACGACGTTACAGGGGAAGCGGACATCCAGTCCAGGATGTTGCAATGTTGACTGGGTTTGAAAACGGCCAAAGAGCACCCGAAGAGATGCATATATTTAGGCAGTTGAAATCAAACCAATCAACCTCCGCTTGTCAACTGTCAACACCAGAATATCACGCCGTCCACCTCCACACATACATGCTCTCCGACCTAATCCCACCAGGCAACTGCAAGATAAATCAGCCGATGCGGCGGGCGGTGCTCAAGAAGGGTCTGGTATGAGTTTCAGGAGCCTACGCTCTCTATATATTTGCGCATTGCTATATGAGGAAGTTCCCGTTCCACGCAGGACGCCACAGCAGCAGCACTTCTCTGGAGCGGGTTTGCTCTACACTTCAGTGGTTGATCTCACTCGAAAATGCTGAAACTTGATACCAAGATATGCGTAGCAGTGGAAGGAGTGTACACCTGCCGGACCACCAGCGTGACAAAGGTGGGGAACGTTGTGCAGTTAAAGCGGTCGTTTCGTTGACGTCATCTGACGCAAGTGACAGGCCAGTTCGGCCAGCGTCGTTGTCTATCTTGTCTCAACCTACAGCCCCCCCTCGGGAATGAACGTCCCAAATCGCTGGGGTTGGGTACGTTCACGTTCGGGGTGCAAAGTATTGGCGTCAGGCGAATACGTCGCACAAGTTTTGTTGAGACTCACATCGGCTCCGACAGAGGGACACTCGTCCACCTCCAGCAACAACACTCCCGAAGAGCACGAGGCATCATCTTCTCGGGCAATGCACTCGCCAGAAGTGACGGCGTTGGGACCATTGCACCACCCGCACCCATCGTCCCTGGCACATCCTTGGCACGTAGAGCTGGAGCACATGCTGCTGCTGCTGCTGCTCGTCTTCTTGTACGGAGATTATCGCGTCGGGTACCCGCCGCGCGCGGGCGGCGGCTCTCGACAAACGAAATATGAGCTCAAATTTACCGTATCACCGCACCAGTTTCCCCGCTTCGGCACTGCTGTCTGTTGAAAAGCCGGACATCCGCCTGTCCGCCTGTCAGGGGAGTGGAAGAGGCAGAAGTTCCACGGCCTGCCTTACGCCTCCTGTCTCTTACTCATAGCCCTTGTGCCTCGGTGCGTGGTGCGTGGTGTGTGGTTTATCGCAGCCGAGTTCAGCAGGCACAGGCATTGAGCAGCTGGCCGGACGTACCCGCCGAGGGCACCCTTATACCTTGCGTCTTTTCCCATTCGCGTGCTCCCCCATCCCTCAGTTCTCCGTTGCTTCGTCAGTACCCTAACTGCCCACGCACACGCAGCATGCTCATCCCAATATACCCGTTCCACGTCCGGGAGGTGAGTGGGCGCATAGGGTGGATTGGCGATGAATCGTTTACCACGGTACATGCGTGCGCCCGCACAACACGGCACCAGTTTAGAGTTGCCAACATGCGGTGCGGGTTCTGTTCGAGGTTCGAACTTGAAACACCCCCCGCATGCATACTAACTTGCACCTACAACTGCAGGATGTGGGTATCGGGTATCTAGTAAGTCTACACATGTAGCTGTGTTCACAACTCACAGAGGAAATGAAGCGAACTCCAGGGTCGCGCGAGCTAGGGGGCGCCCATTGCTTACTGCTGTACCGCCGTTACAAGAGCAGGCACCACGAACGCCTTCATTCCGACAGTTCTCCGTTTTGAATTCAAAATCGAGACTGAAGATGCAAGACACGTGAAGCGGCGAGAGATGGCACCCGCTACTACATAAACCGATTTTCGAAGCTCGATTGATTCACAACGAAGATTGTGCCAATACCATAAATGGTGGATTTGGAAGCACCACGTCGACGACTTTCCGTTGACGTATCGGGCTCGTTCAGCACCCGCGTGATTGAGGAGCGATCGAGGTGCCATCTATCTGCCCCTTTTGCACATCGATCGTATGCTACAGCAGGGTACTGCTGTGTGAGACCCTGCCGTAAACAATGATAAGCAGCCGGGTCGCTCTTGTTCTGAGTGAAGGAATTCGCTATGTACAAACATAATGCCAGGTACATAGGGGATGCGTCTTGGTGCTTTACACGTGGTTTGCCCAGCACAACGCTTACAATCAGCGCAGTTGTGTTTCATCTCTTTTCTGGGCCCAATCGGGTCGTGACACGGGACGCAGTATTGATAGTTTGGATCCGCATTGCTCTCCAAGAGTTGAAGTTTTGCTCATTAGGAAAAATAAGTTTTGCTGATAGTGAGAAATCGATTGATTATGTACCACGACAAGCTATTTAGCGGGAAACAGGAGAACTTGGGGATACGGTACCACTATCCCCGCTCAGCATTCATCACTAGCAACCAATCGTATCATTTTTTAACCAGTCTTGTACAGATCGTGCAGGCAGGAACCTCCCCCCACAATTCCGGCGAACTCGAAACAACATGTGTATACTCCCTCGAGTTTTTTTTCTCTGAAGTGAATCCTGGTCTAAGTTGGAAGCGACGCGTGCAAAGCTTGTTGTTAGTAAACTTGATCGTCGTAAACTTGATCGACTTCATTGCCGACATCGACTTAACCGTCGCAAGGGAAGGGATCGCCATACTTCTCGCGATAAAAATATCTCAGGCAGGCACCGCAGGAGGTAGGTGGGAACAAAAGAAGACAAAAAGAAGAAGAAACCCCGGCGTGGGTACCCCCTCCTGTGTGACCCCGGACGGTGCGTCTAGCTAAAGTGTAGTGTATCAAGTACGCTGAGAAGTGTAAGTGCACATACGCGGCAAACGTGTAGTGTGCACCGAAGAGAAGGAAGCACGCGGCGCCAGAGATGGCACGAAAAAAAAAAAACATCGCGCCCACCCGATCATCCCCGCGCCCCGCGCGGTCGGCGACCGAACGCGCCCTGCGCCGGCTCTTTATGCGGGACCGCTTTCCCGAGCAAAGAAGCTACCCACTCGAAGAAGCGATGACATACATGTTAGTCTGGTGTTTTTACTCGGCGGGCAATTTCTCCCCAGGACACGGACACTAGGCACAGGGACCGTGCTTGTGTCACCAGAACGGTAGCCAATCAACTTGCCGATGATTGCCAAGAGCAGATTCATGAACTGCTGACGTTAGCTGCTTGATGCGGTTCTCTCTCAGACGACCTTCCACAAATTTTCGGGGGGAACCGTCAATTCGGGCATAATCTTCACATATTGATTGTTTCGCGTTCTTCCAAAGCTTCCAGCCCACATTGAGAGGGAAAGCTCCCGGATCGTCTCATCAATCCGGTCAAGCTCCACCTCGTGCCCGTGCCGTTTCTCCTGCTGCTGCTTTTCCTCTCGGTACCGCGAGTGCTTCATCCTCAGCTGACCCGTCTTCGAAGGAAAATCCCACGGCCCCTTCGAAGCGCTCGGCATCGAACCGCATTGCAGAGAGTCCGAGGAGCAACTAGCCCTCTACACAACCACAAGAACAAGGCTGATCGAGACCGTCCTCGCTGGGAGTGACCCCTCATGCTACAGCCGAACCAACATCTTGGAAGAAGCCCCCGACCTGGTGGGTAGTGGGAGGTGAAACACTGCAAGGGCGTCCAACGGCGACAACAACTAAGCGGTGGCGTCGCGGTAGAAGGTGGCCCAAGGCCGCCCCGATGCTACCCAGTACGCCCGTCGAATACGGTCCAACCGCTACTAACCCGCAACCCGATCCTCCGCAACACGGTAGCCCAATATCATACAACCCATCCAACCCGACCCCCATACCATTTGCCTGACCCGGGCTTATCTCCAACTATCGAACTTCAGTTTGCTTGGCTAGAAGCATCACTCCTGAACTGAGCGATGGTTCGACTGACGAAGGCTGCCCACATCCGCCGCAAGACCACTCTGCACTCCCTAGCACGGTCCAACCCCCACCCCCACCAACCCTAACACCAACCGATCCCCCAACAGACAGCCTAACCCCTCACACTGTTCCTGCAATCCCACAGCCCCAATTGCACTGGATGGACCAGCGGCAGAACTCTTGAACCGAGCGACGTCGCGGCCAAGGAAGGCTGCCAAAAGCCGCCCCAACACTATATCCATTGTCCTTCCTGACACTTTCGAACCATCGTGGTCCTTCCCGGTCCAACTCGGTCCAACCCTGATCCGTACCCACCAAAACCCAAACCCGGCAACACAACAAGGTCAACAAGGCCCTACGCTTAAGCAATTATCCTACCCCACCCAATGCTACCTAAAACTCGATACCAACGCCGAGCCCCAGCACCCGACTACAACTCCAGCGTCAGCGTCAGTGTCCTCAGGCTCTGCTGTACGGTGGAGCTCATCTTCCGCGGGCATGGTAGCAACCGAACAAGCGGCCAAACCACAAAGACCGCGGCGAAGATTGAGGTTTGACAGTTCTTTATGCACCGGTGGTCCAACTCAGCCCAACCCAATCAATCCCCCAACTCGAACCCAACCCCAAATACCCCCAATCACGTCGCTACTGCGTGCTCGTTTGCGTCAGGGTTCCGAGCGGCTGGAAGATGTCAAGCACGTTGCTAAATCTGTGATGAAAGGCGCCTGGTTGGACTACCCCACCGAGGACATCGTCGTCACCACCATAGGTGTGATGTTCTGGCTAGCCTATCATAGCCGAAGACACTTTCGTTCCCTGTCTCATACCTTCGCGAGCACACCACTCTGGACAGAGCGAGAGCACTGAATGCTGGTGCGTATCTAACCTTTGCTTTTCCCGGATGATGTCGTGGTTGGCCGATTGGCTATCCTTTGTTATACTCGACTGCACGCTGGGGATCGTCTGGGTGAAGAAACACATGTTCAACCTAAAGCCCTTCCTTTTTTGTCTTGGCAACAATTAATATCACATATCTAGGAGCGACACATGTATTTTCCTTGGATCCTTTCGTTTCGTCGTGCACACCAGTTGCTATTCTGCCGTTGTTTTTGACTCGTTGTGTGGCACGGTGCCTCCTGCCTGTATGCATGCGATTGAACCATCGGCAGGCGGGGGCATCACCAATTTACTCTTCAAACTCCAGGGACCCCCAGCAGAGGCCGCTATCCTAGTGCGAATTTTCGGGAAGGACACCGACGTGCTTATCGACCGGGAGAGGGATAACGCTCTTTTCGACGAGCTCGCTAGGTGTGTAGATGTTGCCGAGCGCATGCAGTTTCACGGGCTATCGCCTGAAGGCGTTTTTGTGCTGACGCCGTAGCGGTCCTCGGCTTGTCAAGCCTTCGGCCGTTCTTTGCAACTTACAACAGCCTCTTTGAAGGGACCTTGGCGCATTTGGCTGTTTGACGCACATCTATCTGTGATCGTCATGAGCACCACTTCTAACTAATTGCTCGGGGACGTTCTAGATCTTGTGCCACTTGGTCGTCCATTGATAGCTCCTCCCTTGTGTGTGCAGCGCGACCGCTAGCAACCTCCAGCTGTTTCCAGGCCGCTAATGCGGTGCGGGATATCCCTCTTGTTTCTTGTCTGCGCTCTCTTTTCATGACAGCATGAAGTACGCGCCGCCTTTTCACGGCCGGTTCACCAACGGTCGAATAGAGGGTTTCTTGCCGGCCCGAGCCCTCGAGCCCCAAGAGCTGTCGAATCGATCGCCGGTCGACTTTGTGTCGCTCATCGCGCAAGAAATGGGCAGATTACATGGCCTACAGGTCGCCAACGCTGGGCCGCCTGGGGAAGCCGAGATATGGCAAGTGCTGCCCAAGTGGCTGCAACTGGCCAAGGGTGAGCCCGCCGGCGGTACTTCACATGGCGTGTTTTTTTTTTTCTTCTTTTTTTGGTGTTTCCTACGACTATCCCAGTCGACCTTGTGGCAGGTGATTACTTTTTGCAGGGCACGCTTGAGCGGAACCCACCTCTCACCTCTCTAGGTGACCACGTGCCGTTGTGTCTTTGGACGTTTTCCGGCGTGGTGGTAGGAGGCCAGCGACCGAAGAACCGGTGGGCTCGTTGACGATACAAACGATGGCCGTGTGAGGAGGCTAAAGTGAGTTGTACGGGTTGCACCATCAGGCATGCTCCACTAGGGTGTAGTGGCATGGGGGAAACCCGTCAGGATTCCATGGCACTCAAGCAACGTCTTGCCGAAAGCTGTTTCTAGGCCAAAGAGGGTGGTGGTCTGGCGTCTCGTGTCCTAACTCTTGACGGCGGGTCATGTGATCGGTCAGGCTTGACTTTCGACGACGAAGCCAAGGCGGCTGCCATCAAGGCCCTAGACCTCGACTGGGTCTGCGAGGAGGTGGAGTGGCTGAGGCAGAAGCTGTGCCGAGAGCCCGACGGTGCCGACAGCCGTGCTTCGGCGACGAGCGTTAGTTCCGCAGCTGAGAAGCGCGCGAATCGATTCTTGTGGGAGGTTGTGCTGTGCCACAACGATCTTTTGAGTGGGAACGTGCTGCACGCGGACGGTTGGGATCGGGTGCAGGTGAGCGGTGGTTGAGCCGCTGGCGTGCACAGTGCACATGTGTATGGGCCCTGCGTCTACGTCGTGGATTATCTCCTCGTCGACCACCGCTCGCTTTGCAAGTCCTGACAAGCAACGTCGAAAGTATGAGAAATTCGGCACCGCTACACGTGATCACGCACGCACAATTCGTCGAGCCATGACGCTCGGTGCTCAGCAATCTTTCAGGCGTCATGTTTCGCAGCAACTTGTGTTTGAAGGCTGCAGCTCGGGGAGGTGTGCCGTCACACGACAGCATTGGCGTTTTTAAGGCCATTATTTTCGCATCCAAGCACGACTATCATCACCCCGGAACCGAGCGGTTCAAGAGGATGGCTATCCGAATGTTGTCGGGCTCACCAGTTACGCTGCTTTCTTACAGGTAATCGACTTCGAGTACTCCGGGTACAACCCTCGCGCTTTCGACATTGCCAACCATTTTTGCGAGGTGCGTCAGCTTGAGACTGGAGAGTGGTATGGCGGGGTGTGGATTGCGCTGTATGTGTATCGACGAAGCTTGTGTATCCTGCACCCTGTGCACATCCCTGCAGTCACATGTGTCGCTGGGCCTCTGGCTGCGCTGCCTGCGGCTTCCAATCACGAAGCAAGCAGAGCGGCCTGAAGCCCTTTGGCCATGCCAGCGGCTCGCAAGTGCGCGCCAACCCGCTCTTACGAGCCCGAGTAGTCCAACTGCACCACGACCAACTTTTCTCCTCACCGTTGCCCCCGTTGCGCTCTGTCACCACTCACGACTATCACCCCAGCACGCCGGATTTGACTCGAACTTTGAGAAGTCCTACCCGACGGCAGACACTCAGGCGGCCTTCTTGACGGCCTATGTGCGAGCCGTGACGACTCCCGAACCCGGCACTGACGTGCCGGGTGAGGCGGACGAGACAGCAGAGGAGGGAAGCACGGATGCATCGACGGAATCGCCACGTTCAGATGAAGACAGTTTCGTCGAGGCGTTGCGCACAGAGGTGAACCGGTGGGCGCTGCCCTCGCACCTCTGGTGGTCGCTGTGGGCGGTCGTGCAGGCCCGGTACTCCCCCATCGAGTTCGACTTCGTGGGCTATGCCCGCCTGAGGCTGGCGGGTTACCGGCTTCACAAGAAGGCGTTTTTTGGAATCGAAGGGGAAAAGCCCGCTGAAGATTTCTTTGAATTCAGGGGGCAGAAGCCCTCCTAGCTTGGCACGCGAGTTGCGGCGAGGGTTGCACTCGTGAAATCGATGTCATGATTTTGATTCATGACTGAATATTGAAGTACAACTGCTGGAGGTTTGGGTGCAGTGGTCAGGGGTGCATGCAAGTTTTGAAAACATTTTGCAATCGCAAGAAGGAGTGCATAAGATGTCAGTCCCCTGACACATCGGTGTATGTGTCATGGCGTTCTTGTCATGTCGTATCTACAGATCTACAGCGACACTTTTCTCTTCGGGAACCGACGGAATCCCCTTAAATGTTGACGGTTTCGTCGGGAAACACCCTCCTCTCATCCAGTTTTGAAACCAGACCGGGGCGTACGCAACGGTGACTCTCTTAGACGGGGAGAATTTGCTCCCCTCGTAAAGCTCATCCGCAGGATAGCCGTTTTTCACCGTACTGTAGGGTGGTGATGGTGAGTATCCGTTGACCGTACATCAGAGCGTGCGAAACAAAGCAGTAAGGGTAGGCCACATCGGCAATGGCTTATTACAAGTCTCAGCGTTCAGATAGCCATGTAAACAGATGTCCACCAGGGAGGAGAAATACGTGGGCGTCCAGAACAACTTCGACCGGCCAATGGAAATGGCGGTGTGCCAGATGCACACCGAAAATATAATGGTTTTTGGTTCAAAACCTGTTGTAAGAGCCACACGCTCGAATACGGTCTGGCGAAGTATATCGTGTCTAAAAACACACGGATTCTAAAGATTCTTCTTCATATGCGGTACTATTTGTCGCTGGACACATTCGTAAACAAACTGGCACGGATGTTCTCAACATTAGCAAGAGGACGCTCGACCATACTGTACCCGATGGTATCAATGTCGAGCCTTTGTGTATCTCCTCGACTCATTCCAACTCCAACAACACGTGCAGACGCGCACATGGGTCGAGCTCATGAAGCTGCGCTCATGTACACGAGAAAGTATTCACACGCCCACGTATAACACCGAACCTACAACACGGAACCGCTGACTTCGCCACTCATCCTGCGAAGACACGCTTGGCGCAGCCATCCGAAAACACGACCCAAGCTCCCACGCAGTTGCAATGCCCGGGGATATTTGTTCTTTAACGTTCCACTTCGCCATTCTCAAGGGGGAAACACCGGGGTATTGAAAACGGTCAAATTTCGCAAACTTTGTGCGCGACCGTAAACAAGCTATGACTAAAAGGAGAACATACGAGAAACACGAGCTTTATTCTAGGACCTACACAAAGAAGTAAATATGAATGTGCGCCAAAAGGCTGGTCGAAAAGCGACTAGGCTAACGTGCATCTACAAGCTGCTGTCTGCAAGCCACACGCCACACGTGAAACAGGGCGCACAAGGGCGTACCGCATACCACGGTTTTAGAGCAAGCGCGCCCACTACGTAATACGTTCGAAAATCTAGACATTTGGCAACCTGCACCACAAGTTGCTGAGAGGCGCCGCATGCGTATGCTACATCGAAAACACAAGATCTTTCTACATCTGGTCCACGAGGTCTTGGTTAGAGTACATCTCTACGATGAACGCGCCGTCGTTGTGGGGTGGGGTATGGTAGGGCAGATCCATGCTGCTGATGAGCTTTTCGATGGTTGGCCTGATCTTAGCCTGATGCCCTTGGCTATGGTGTCCCGCACCCGTGATGACCTCCACCTCCCTGAACTCCTTGGCATTCTTCTGAAAGTGGAGGAAAGCGGCCGTTGCCTCCGTAGCCTCCGCTACATACAGGCCGTGCAGGTCAAGCACTCCCGTTTTTTCGGAGTTCTGAGGCTTGATGATGGCCTCCGCAGCTTTTTTGTTGGCCGCCTCCATCAAATGTCCGTGCTTTTTCCCCTTGTCGTTCGTTTTGTGCGGTTGGAAACGTTTCAAGTTTGGAGAACATACAGCGGATGCGAAACGCGTCGGGAATGCGGTCAAACATCACATAGGATGGTTCTTGGTTGTGCATGCCGTGAGGGAGGTATTCCACACCTTGACGCTCGCTACCATAGCAAGATCACAAACTCACATCGATGCATCCGCGAAGACAGGAATCAGTTGATACAACAATACGGTAGGAATGGTGGTTGACCCGGGGACAAGTACTCTAGATCTCGCGCCTCCTCTACACCCAGAAATCTCCCGTCACCTGAAGGGTGGGGCTGCTGCATAATGCCCTAATCACTCGTAGCCTCATCGTCGCTTCAAGGAAACCACACATTTCCCTCTTTGGAATACACGTTGAACAGAGACCTCTCTCCCGGACACATGCATATTCAAAACAGTAGTAGTACTAAACCATTGAAAAACAACAGCAAACATCAAATACAGCACCATTTCGAACATCCTTCGGATGTCGCAGCAGTATCCCTATGGACAGACTAACCTCTACCGACAGCTCATGGGCGTTGGCCTTGTGTCCGGCCTGGTACGCCTTCTGGGACTCCGCGAGCTTAGATGACCGGAGCTTAGCCTGGTAATCGGCCTCTTCCCTGTGTAGTATCGCGTCGGGAAAGATCTGCAGAGGAAGAGAAACAACACAGACGAAGTAAGAATGCAGGCGTCAAAGGCAACGCAGGAGCCTCATGTAGCAAAAAAACGAGGGAATATGTAATGCCTGCAATGGAGGTTGTGGCTCTTCTCGCCGAGCCTGAACCGTATGCGCACACTGCACTATAAAAGGCGGTACTGGGACGTAGCAGCAATCACGTCTGCAAGTAGAAGTAGGATAGTACGCTACACCGGCTATTCATGCGACGAAAAGTCGTTGCACATTAATGTAGCTGGCTGCCGTGTCCACCATCAACCGTTCCATCTCCGCATCACAGGGGGTGCTACATTTAGCCCAGTCGGGGCTGCTTCAAGAACGATTGTAGGTCCTGCTGCGAGCTCGTGCTTACCCGTGCCCCATGTTCATCATAGTGATGCTGCGGCCTGTCGTGCTCGTCGAACACCTTGTTCGGGAGGTTGTCCGGTGGGTGCACTGGAACGACAAAACAGACAACACGCAGGGTTCCATAATTCTCCACAGTTTAGAACAAACTTTTCCATGTAGTCGATGTAGTGCAAGACTACTTACCATAGATGACATAAGCCCCCTGGACCGATTTTCAAAGCTCGACTACTTCACGTCGAACAGGATGCATACTGCAACCATGCGTTATCGGAAAGCCTCCACAAGACGGCTCCAACACCGCCGTTTGCGGCACCGCCACTTTCTCTTGTGGAGAACTCGAGCTTTGGAAACCGACCAGGGTGTGTAATGTATTATGTCACCAACGGCCATTAACAAGAGAACGAGCGTACTCTGTGAAGCAGACGCTATCCCTACAGCAGTACAGTTCGAGACAACGAAAGACCAGCTGACCAGCATTCACCTCTCTCTATCAGTTCAACCAAAGCGGACGCTGCACTGACTACAGACCAATCCACGTTCTTGTTCACCGTAGGGGGTAGCTAACACAGCCCACGCCGTGACATATCATAGCATTTGCATTTGCATACCACTCCCGACAGGAAGGGCTCTTCTCCCGTACGTCTTAGCGCCCTCTCCACACCCGAAAGCCTCACTACATTTAACAGCAGCAGTAGCCTTCGCAGGCTTGTTCGTATCATGCATATGCATATGAAAACGTGTTGTAGGGAATAGGGTCTGCGTCCGCCCTCCCTGGTCTATTTCCTCATGTCATAAACTTCGCGCGAAGGCCGTCCTACAAGTAGCGCTTGTAGTCTGTGATCTCACATCAAAAGTGGAGTTACACGTGTCATGTACCACTCGCCTCTTCCGCACAGTCTACACGGATATCGCTTTCTGAGATACTTAAGACTGTGACACACCGACGCTTCGTTGTATTAGAAAATATGCATCTACCTGAGTGTGACCCACCATGATACAAAATCCGCTGGGACGAGGGATCCACGCATGTGATACTACATGCGCTCGCGGTTTGCCGCTGTGCCCGCAGAAATGGTTACTTCGGCAATGTTCGCCCGCAACAATTTTCAAGGTTCAATTTCGCAAACACACCTCCCGTGCTCCCATGATTTGGCGCTGTCCCTGTGACGGGCGCGTGCTGTGACGACCCCGAAGCCTTGTTAGTCCCGAAGATCTCGCCGATCACGTTGCTCAGGCAGCCCCCCATGGTTTGCTTTTGGTCGTACGCGACGCAGTTGGCGAAGTTGACAACAGCTTTTCCGATGAAGCTGTCAATGGAGCAAATCATTTCACAAGTTCCACAAACGTTTTTTGAGGTTCAAGCGAACAACGACATCAACATGTGCAGGTTCCAGTCCTGCTTTCATCTCCCCCTGCTTCTCTCAGCAACTGTATTTGAGGGATTGCCCTTGCTCCATCTTTGCTGCTTCGGCCTCTGTGGTTGGTTACTCAACCTCACGCATGTCGGAATCCAACTCCAATTCTGGTCACCGCTACTCTGAAGCCCCGCGCCGTCTCACGTGTTGGTGAAGCCCGTTTGCGTTGACGCAACGACGACGACGATTACCGCTAGAACCCTGTACCACGTGAACGTCGGCTGCGCCGGCGCGTTAGGGTTTACAGGAGTCTGGGCGTACTTCGGGGGTGCCATCTTGCTCGTGATCACAAGCTCGACTCTTCGTTGATTGTTGATTGACAAGCGGGTTCCACTTTGTTTCATGTCGACACATGGTGCACGGGACTGCCATTCCTGGCCAATCACGCCGCTTCACATCGTCACCCATTGCACTTTACGCCGAGAGCACGAGAGGCGAGCTGTATTACACCTCCTTCCTTGGCCTGCTGCCCATGCAACGAAGGGAGAGCATGGAACCCATGGACGAAGAATTCCCGCTCTTGCTACCTGACGGAACCGCTGCGATGTCGCTGCCTGGGCATGACGATCGTTGCTGGATCGTGGAAGCCAGCACGTGCAATTCCGCTGCTGCAACTTGGACGTTTGGCATAAAGGTGTTCACGTTTCTCCAAGACAAGAAGATTCCGTCGCCGTGGTCTCTGTAGTAGTCTATACTCGTACAGTACTTCTCAAGGTATTTTCTGTGTCGTGCTACTTGGGTTGCATGTGCAATGCTGTATGTATGTATGACCGCGCACTGTTTGTTTTGCCGATGGACGCTCTCCTTGGTTGGTTGAGAGAAATTGGCAAATCGCTTCGTTTGCCCGATTGAAGCCAGGGAGGCCTTTTGGGGGGGGTGCGAGTTGGCCGCTGGAGAGGAGTGCCTACATGTTGCCGTGAATCCAAGTGATCGGATGATTTACCTCTAGGCCCACCTTGCTAGAGTGACGGGCTGCGAGCAGTAAGACTTGTTGTACGCCATGGACTACTGCTGTAACGCTACGACTGAGGTGCCGGCGGCCTGCGTGTCTGTGCGGCAACGGACGAGTACTGATTTACCACCCCGGTACATGAGATCTCCACTGGCATCTACAATACCGTGCAGGTTTCTCTCCTCTTGGCTCCGCTGCTCCCGCCCCCTATTCCGCCCTAATGCGCGCATAGCCCGGCAACTTCGGGCGCCATCTCTGCCTGCATCGCTTCAAGCTATGGTGGCTCAAGCCGTCTCACGGCCACTCTGGTCTTGACATCCCCCCTGAAACGGCATTGATCTTGGCAGAGATACAACAGCAGCAGCAGCAGCAGCAGCAGCAGCAGCAGCAGCAGCAGTACGTTGCCCTACTGCCTATCAGCGACACCCACGCACGTGCAAGCCTGCATGGTGCGGGTGACGACTCGTCGAACGGCGAAGGGTCAAGCCCATCGGGTGCCGCGGTAGACGAAGAAGCCCCGTCGGCTCTAGCCGTGTCCACAGACACGGGCGACCCCGCAACCCTCTTGCCGGACACGCTGGGCGTGCTTTTGGTGGCGACGGGGCCAGACCCTTTCCGGCTTGTGCAGAGACTAGTGCGGGAGGCCACCGATCGGTTGAGTGCGCAGCTGGTGTCGCTGAAGGAGGGGGCTAGATCCGCAACTGTTGCCCAGAGGGTTGACCCAGGTGCTTGCGGTGAGGACCGGGATTCGTGCGATGATGAGGGCAAGGAGCGACCGGTGGCTTCTTTCGTGGACAGCTTCGGGTGGTGTACATGGGACAGCTTCTACACCATGGTCACCCCGGAAGGTGCTGCTGCACTCGAGAGACGTTCTTGCCCTTCAAGCATGTCAGCGTTATCGTCAATATTGCGAGTTGTTCGTGAAACCTCGTGGTACAACAGTACCACCTCTCTTCGTACATTTTCCTGAGTTCTCACTGCTTCTGCAGTACGACTGTGAACACCGCTTAGTGTTTTGTTTTTATTGCGAAGAGCTATGTTGTCCGTGGCCACGGCGGTGTATTCAGGTGTGCTCGAAGGGTTGTCAACGCTACACGAGGGTGGTGTGCGGCCGCGTTGGGTAGTCATCGATGATGGCTGGCAACGAACGACCAACGACGACGCGCTCAACACGGAGCAGTGGGACGAGCGGCTGGTGGGGCTCGAGGCCAACAAACGATTCAGGTTGTAGAAAAGCGATCCAGATCGTACGTTGGTGTACCTACGTCGGCCGCACGCTGTCCGGACAGTTTGCAACTCAGGCGGCAGGCAATCATTTAGGCGGGGGTGCACGTCACCCACAGGCGTCAGTATCCGCGTTGCCGCTGCCACGTTGCTCCCCTTCTTTCACGCACCACGACGTCTTTTTTTTTCAGAAGCGATATCGGTGTTGTGCCGTGTGCATACTGCTTTGAAAGTAGAATATTTCTCTTCTGGCCCATCCTTGGAACGGGATCAACGGTAAACAGCGGCGCCGATGTTGTCCTCGCGGCATGGCGGGATCCATTCTCTCAATACGGAGGTGCCGAATCTGTGCCTTTGTCGCCGCCGCGATTCTCCTCCCTTTTGGCACGGGCTGTCGCAGGCGGTTCGACGAGAAAGGGAAGCTGCTGCTCGACCTCGGCGATACGGTGGGGAAGATGAAGCGAAACTTCGGTGTGGAGCGAGTGCTAGCGTGGCACGCCATGGCGGGTTATTGGGCGGGCGTGGAGCCCGAGGCGAGCGAGATGGTGCCCTTCGAGCCCCTCGTAGCCAATCTGCTAGCGCCGGAAGGAATACGGGAGGTCGATCCCGAGGTGACCCCGGCCTTTGAACTCCGCATAAGTATAAACTACCCGTAAGCGTTTTGCACAGGTGGGGCACGTGCCTGCGGTGTTTGTAGAAGCTCCGGACAGAGTTGTCGGACGGGTGGTCTTCACGGCATGTTTTGAACGACCAACATCCGATTCTTTGCACACCGAGAGCGAGCGCGTGAATGGCCGACCGACATAGACCAGCAGGCACTGGTGGCCCTCGCCGGTGTTACGGTGGGTGCCCCATGCGTCCACCGAATGTGCCTCTGATATCACTTCTCTGCCCCCGCTTAACTTTCGTACCTTCGGCCGCTTGTGTTTTTGCGCTTGTTTCGGAGCAGATGCAGCCGGAACTAGACGATAAGAGGTTCGGGATGGTGAGGCTCGGCAACGTGGAGGCATTCTACAGGGCCTATCACGGATACCTTAGAGATAACGGGGTCGACGGGGTTAAGGTGCGCGCACGGTGCATGCACTGCGACCGACTCGCTTGTTCTCGTTGCGAACGGATGGTTGCTTAGCTTTGAAGCAGGCTCTTGCCGCCGCATCCCACCCTTCCAGGTAAAGCTTGCGCCGTTTCTACCGCTTGTGCGATTAGAGGCAATTGAGCGTTCAGGTCTGCAGGAGGAGGGCAGTCGCCGTGAAATTCTCGTTTGGGAATGAGAGTATCAAGACAGCAGGAAGCATTTACCCTGCGCGTGTGCTGGTGCCGCGATATCTTGGGAGCACTGGTCGTGGTTGTCTCTCCGAATCATGTCCCCGCCCGCGTTGAGGGCAGCACCTTCTAGATATCGACGGACCTTCTCGATATTGACGCACCTTGTCGATATTGACACGCTATGCCGAACTCCTCGCCTTTTTTTCCGAGGACAGCGGTACCGCGGATACTTCGAACTTAACTGAGAGCGTGGCGGGTGCTGTGTCTTTGGACGTACTCTCACGACCAGGTGGACGCACAGTCGATTCTGGACTGCATGGGCGGAGGCAACGGAGGTGTTCCGGCGGTTACAAAGGCGTATCACGAGGGGCTGGTTCAGTCTGTGCAGGGCACTTTCAAGGTGATGGGGTGCAGGCTATTCGGAGCAGCAACGGTATCGTTGGAAACAGCTTGACCACGAACCCAAAGGTCAATTTTTCCTCTTTGACGTTTCACGGTCAAGTTAGGGTGAAGTCTTCTCCTGTCGGTACACAAAGCTGTTGTTGTCGTGACATTGGGTGGTGGCATTTTCGCATTTTCACGGCACCCGGTGAGGCCGAAAGCTACACGGTCCCGACCAAGTCAGCGTAGTAGGCGATGGGGGACCGCGGTTTGATTCACGGAGCCCCCAAGGGAGACTCGCTGCTTACGCCCCTTCCATCCGTCCCTCCCGAGGACTGTAACGCGTCCGAGAGGTCTCTGACTGCACCGTGATAACCCCGACCGGATCTCGAGATGTGCACGCCAGCTCGATCTGCTGGTGGGCAACAAGACCAGTCGGCTTACCGTACACCAACTGCTGTTGTTTCGCCTGTGGTTGAATCGCTGTCCTGTGTGTACTCCGCGGAACGATTGTTTGTCCGCCCCCTTTGCGTGCGTTACCGTTGCCTTGGACTATTGGTACAGGAAGGGGATCGGCCCGCGGCGCTGATCCACTGCATGTGCCACGCGCCCTCGGTGCTGTTCCATATCGCTTGCGTGTCCGAGGTATACGACCATGTTGAGATGCAATGCACTGCAGAAGGAATAAGACTGCAGAAAAATAAGCTGGGGTCTATATTTCATAACTACAGTCGCAAGAACAGCCCGAGCCCGTGTGTGTATTCAGGGGTGAATGCCTAAGGTGGTAAGAGTTTTGGAAAATCGGAAGACATAATGCGCGTACGTGCCTTGAATCTCGGTCGGAATTGCAATTCGCGTAGCAACCCTCTTTTTCACAAAAGACTTTGAGGGCTGATGCTTGCGGTAGGTGTGGCCATCGACATGTATCGATCCCAAACACCAAAAAAATGCGTAAATGTGTGATAGACCCGTTGCTCTACACCAATCTGCCCAATCACACCAACCCCACGATCTGATGCTATCCATCTGCCCTTACAACTCATAACAGGACCGCGTGGTTATTCGGGGATCGGACGACTTCTATCCCCGGGAGGACCTCAGCCACGGCCCCCACCTCTATTCCAACTCCTTCAACGCGCTGCTCCTCTCCAACCTGGGCGTGCAGGATTGGGACATGTTTCAGACAGGCCTTGGCGTTCAGGCAAGACGATAGACATGACTGACTGTTGTAGGTGGTGATCGCTGCGACCTCCCGCGGATGTTACATATCCGCTCGTTTTCCTCAGCTATCGGTAGGGTAGAGCGGAAGGCGAACGATGCACCTGTGGAGTTGTATCCACTACAAGTAGATCTCTTGGCATCGCCAGGTTTGGTACGGCCAACCTATTCCTCGTGGGAGAATCTAATTGGATTAAGTATGGCATGTTGCGTGGGTGTGTACGCACACCATGGCCGTGCATGCCGTAGTCGTTAGACCAATGACCATTAACCTCGCATCCCTACAACAGGGGAGGGGTGGTATCTAAAGTCGTCTGCAGACGCATGTCCATGTGGGCAAGGACACCTATCTATATCATCTTTCTGTCTGCCTGGCCGTGCCGTTGCCGCTGCATTTGCCACCCCGCTTTTGAAATTCACTCGCCACCGCAGGGTACCGGAGACGCCGCAGGGGCAGCTGAACTCAGCGAGGGGTCCAACCCAAGCTGGTTTCATGCGGCCGCGCGGGCGATAAGCGGTGGGCCCGTCTACGTGTCTGATCGACCGGGGCAGGTATCCAGACGTAACAACCGCACGCCACTTTGGTACATTTTGTCGGGCCAGAACGAGCAACTCATCAACCGTCAGCTTTAGGTACCTTTGCCCTATGAATATACTCTCCCGTTCGAGCTCAGACGGAACGAGAAAGCTTTTATCATTGCTGTTCGCACAACTCCCTCTTTTCTCCCGCCGCTCAAGCTTGTTTTTTTCGCCGCCCTTTTCGTCTTCCCGCTGCTGCGCCGTAGCACAACGCGGACATCCTACGGAAGCTCGTGCTCGAGGACGGCTCGGTCCCGAGAGCTAGTACGAACGCGCTCCCGACTCTAGACTGCCTCATGAGAGACCCTCAGGAGGAAGGCGGAGGGCTCCTTCAAGTTTGGGCGCTCAATCGACTTGCAGGTAAAATGGGAGTGCTATGCCGTGTGTGACGGTTGGGCGGGACGTTTTACCTGAAGCGTACCCCGGCCGCAATCGGATTGTCGGCTAAGGTTAAGGTGAACGCGAGTGATGATGTACGTGGCAGCCGCAGGCAGGGGTATCTATTGCTGTGTATGGTACACAGCAGTGGTGCCGTGGTGCCGTGGCCGGCGCGCCAGCATGGATCGAAGAGGAGTGGTCTAGGCGTGACCAGAGCGCTCGGCGTAACACGAGACTAGCTTTAGAGTCAGTCGTTGTACGAGCGTTCGTGACGTTTGTTCCGTGGTTGTTAGTTGGGGCCTTATTGTCGGTGCTCCGGCGAGCTCTCGAACCGAAAGCTGTTGGGCCTCACGCGGCCCAGGGCCGACCGAAAGCACCGGATGTACGGGAGGCTATTCAGCCCCGCCCTTCAAAAACACACTTGCGCAGCCTGCGTTCTCGAGCGACACGTGGAGCGCTCTCCCCTCACGCCCACACTCTTGCCTAACCTCGCCAACAACGCCACTCTTGCAGGCACCGGCGTGGTCGGCAGCTTCAACGTCCGGGGCGCCAGCTTCAGCCAGTCCGAACGCACCTGGGTTAGGGCCAGACGGGACGACGAGGCCCGGAGCGGCGGTGCGGTCGAGGGCACGGTGTCCCCCTCCGACGTGCACGCCTTCCGCAGCACGAAACCCCACGCTGATCGCGCCGGGGGGGCCGGAGAAATGCCGCCGGCACACGGGCATGGGGTCGAGGAGAACGAACATGAGACACGCTGCTGCTTCGCGCTGTACTTGCACCGACGGCGGGAGACCCGCGTGGTGAGCCTGCTCGAGGCCGTGGTGATTGAGGTCCTCCCGCTGAGCTACGAGCTTGCGACGTTCTCGAGGGTGATCGACCTCCGCTTGCCGCCTCCTGGCAGCAGCAAGACCGGAGAGCAGCAGCAGGGGTCGTCTGATGCCGACGTGGTAGAAAGTAGAGTTGGTGATTATCCAGGATACGACGCGCAAGATAACATGGTGAGTTGGGCGGTCCTCGGGCTCTCGGATATGTTTAACTCCTCGGCCGCCGTGTCGGCGCAGGAGCCATTTCAACGCGGGGCAACAACCCGGAGCAGCGGCGCAGAGCGTGATGGGGGAATGGTTCCCGGCGTGGCGGTCTGCGTCAAGGGCAGCGGGAAGTTTTTGGCGGTGGCCAGCCGGCAGCCTTTGCGCGTGACCCTGGGTGGGGCAGGGGGCGACGGAGCGGTTGGGTCGGCAGGCCTGGAGCAGGGTGTCGTTGCCTGTGAAGATGGCCGTGATGCTAGTGGCCGTGCTGGTGGTAGCGGTGATGTCACCGTTCTCGATGCCTCGTTTTCGGCCCTGTGTGCGACAACGCCCGATGGGCCGCCATCAACGGCGTTGTCGGTGGGAGAGGGGAGGGCAGGCATGGGGTTGGTGGAAGTTGTCATCCCGGGCCCTTGGGACGGCCAGGAGAGACAGCTTACATTTTGGTGGCGTTAGTGTGACGAAATCGTGTGTCAGGAGGAAAACCTCACCTTTCGTAGCGTGCCACAACATGATTTGTAAATCGTTCACGTACTACCGTACACACGTAGGAATTCTCGTGACTTGCTTTGGCAGGAGCTTTCAAAGGAGATTTAACTCCAGCGTGGGCAAGCCCTGTAAGCATGTACATATACGGTCGTTAGCTGACCGCCGTTGCACAGGGCGAAGACGGCCGGCACATCGGCGAGTGCTGTCGGGTGCTTACGGTCAACGTTTGTTTGCGTCGAGAAGTGGCCCTGTCATGTTGCTTCAACACAACGCGCCGGTCCGCCTGGTTGTCGCTCACAATTACGAAAACTCCACACAAAAACATTAGTGTGGAAACAAGAGTTCCGCGCGCAGACAGGCGAGCAGTGTTTACCCGGAAATGGATGAGCAACAGTGGGACCGCCGGTCGATGGACGCATGGCAAGGTCATTGGCTTGACTCAAGTCATCGTTGGTCCTAGCACTTGTTGCGCGAGAGAGGATGCTCTCAATGATGCACCTAGGTTGCGTATGTGTGGCAACGGCCAAAGCCACACTTGACAAGATTTCCCGAGCGAACTGAACGGATAACTTCCTTTGAGGTGTGTGCGGGAAAACGGAAAAAAAGAAGAAAACGACTGCTGCTGTGAATGCAAATCAAGTAACGGCAGAAGTTTATTTTCCCTGTATTACCTCAAGAACAGCATAGCGCACTAAGTATAGCACTCGGGCATGGGAGCCTACCTCGGGTGCTTTCCTAAGACAGCAAATGAGACAGCAATTAGTACCGGTACCTATCATCCGAACATGAGAAGCCTGGTTATTCTACACGCGTGCAACACCCGTTTGGGCGGGTCCAACACTTGTTGTCTACCGCGGCCGCTGTCCGAACCGTCGTTCCAGCCACCCGATTCATTCAAGTCAACCAGCACGCTCCGCCCGCGAAACAAGCGCGCAACGCATAGGGGCCCAGTTTGACCCCCCACGACCATGTGCAACGTCAAGGGCCCAGCTTGAAGCCCCACGCCAAAGCTCGTGCACCGCCAGACAACAACGTCTGGTAGCACTGGAATTACATGAACGTGCGAACATGTACCGCCACTGGTACTCAACAGTCATGAGTAGTCATGAGTAGTCATGTGTATCCCACCAACATGAAGACGACAGTATCAGCTAATACTGCTGAAGTAAATCATCGACATCAAAACAGAAACGAGTGCGAGCGCGGTGCCGCGCAAGGCCGTGCCAGCAGGGACACGAGCATGCAAGCACGATGTCAAACCGCCCGAAAGCTTTCAACGACCACCCGCACAGCAGTACTCATCGGCACACAGGCCGAGAAACACCAACCACAGGTCCTCCAAATCACGAAGAAAATAACAGAGAAAGACGCATACACATGCAAACCACGCAACAAAAATCACGGACAATACAACGCACATCTAGACAACTACAGCAGTGGTTACCAAGTGAAGCATATCGAAGGCGATATCAACTCCCCCCCCCCTCCAAGTCCCAATTATTTGTCAAGCAGAGGTTAAATATATCTATCACCCGCATCTTAGCGTATCGTACAAACCAAAACGACATCAACCGCAGCCTCATCCTTCCCACCCCACCTTCCAACGTATTGTGTCCAACGCAAAGATCTGAAATCAAGAAAAGAGAATCGATCTTACGGCTCGCCTCAGCAGCGACCACAAATCCGGTTCCTTGAGCAGCGAAATCAACCCTTTCTTTGCTCGCCGTCTGTATTATCTCTGCTCGTGCCCACTCATCTTTCGGTTATCCCTCTACAGCCCCCCCCCCCCCCCCCCCCCCC
>CACKRE030004598.1:0-21644 GCA_902602495.3 Ectocarpus sp. CCAP 1310/34 | reverse complement strand
AAGACGCCCAAATTATTTTTTTGGCTCAGAAAAGGACCCCCCCCCCAAATCCAATCCGGAAATAATCACGCCGTAAGACTCAGCCTAAGATGAATATGTAACCTATCTGTTTCGAAAACACGTGGCGATATGTATCCAAGCCGGCAACGGCCCCTGTGGTGCGTGAGCAATGTCCCATCCTCTAGGCTATCCGTTGTGGGGTAATGCTCAACGAGAGGGCACTTCTGATGCGATACTCTCGGCACATTCGTACTAAGCAATTTTACTGCTGGCAGATTCGACATGGATTGTTGCTGTGCACTGCTGCAAGAACAAGACGTTCCATTGGGTCTACCCGAGCGGACGTTCACATGACTGCATGTTGATGCCGCGCTGCTGCAAGGGAACTCGACCAAACATAAAGCAAGATGATGGTTACCCCCCATTGCTCGCAACCCAACGCTCAGCACACCACACCTCAATGCTGCGAGTACGAATGCGACTGCTGCAAACATAGAGCCCGTCGACTCATGTGGAAGCTGACGGAAGAGAAGCCAGCAAGAGACATAAAAGGTCGACACTTGTGTAAATTTCAAAAGGAAGACAAATAAAAACAACAATCTTCCGCCTCACTAAACAGGTGAGTTGCTCGGCAGCAAACCCTCGAGACGAAGGGAACAAAAGTGACCGCTCACCGTTATCCAGAGCAGCCCGTCCTGAACCTGGTGGTTATCCTCCGTATACGTCTGCTGCTCATTGTTTCCCCATCCACAAAGTCCGTCCCTGAGGGATTTGCGAGCGGCGACAAGTTACCCACAACTTGGGCTTGCAAATAAATCGGCTGTGTGTGAAACGACCTTCATCATTCTCCCAACGCGCGACCGCTGTTTGAACATCAGACGAGAGACAACCACAAAAATGAAACGTCAAACGTGCATGCTTGAGGCGCTCACCCCTGATCGCAGCCATTCCCAGTGTTGAGAGCCCATACAGCCTCGTCCAGACTATCGCCATCGAAGTTGTCTTCCCAGACAAGCACTCTCTCAGCCGGAATCATGCCGATGCCGACTGAGTGCAGGAACACCGAAAGCCATCTCATGCTGCTTATCCCTCCAAAAGCGCGCTATTATTGTCATCCGACGCCAGACACACTAGCAGGACGCAGAAGAGTTCACCAAATCCGGGAGTCGGCGTAACTCCGCGGCCTCGCGGCGGTGAGACGCGTGTGCTCTACGCTCAGCCCCGTTCGTGTCTTGTGGTGGTCGGCCTCTCGTGTTCTCTCATTTTTTTTCTCGCGAAAAGGCCACGCGGACGCGGTTTCAGAACGAAGGATCTCCGGAGATCTATCTGTCTGTTTGTGGCAGGCAGGCAAAACTATTTTGCCGTATGGGCATATTTGGCATGCTGGGATCGGCGTAGACACCTCTGCTTTCTACTGCTGTTGCTGCTGATGTTCCCGTAGGACAAGCTTCCAATGGACATGGTGATATTGGTGAGGGAGTTGATCTGATTTTGTGTATCTGATCCCGTGTGCACGAGTGCACGAACAACAACAACAACGCGGCAGTGATGCATCATTCCGCCTCGTTCGTGGTACGGGTTTCATGTGCAGGATGGAACTTTAACGCTGTGCCGACGTATCAACCCTCCTGCCAGTGTTTGACACTTTTGCGGTCGGACCTCGTCACTACGTTGTGCAGGCCGACAACGACACAGCGGTATTGGAACAGTGTGGCCGTCTCCTGACTCGGTTGGTGCTACCTCGGGTGCCTCGCATTTTCTCCCAACAAGCGGCAGCCGGAGGAGCAGGAAGACTTGAACGAGACTCCAACGACGTGGTCTCCGCTCCCAGGAACAGCAAGATATCGTTTGTCAGTGTACGGCAGCAGTACAAGTATAGGTGGAATTTAATGATATGTGCCTTTGTCATGCACAGCAGTTCCGGGTTACGTTCGTAGGCCGGATGGTGGTTTTCGAAAGCTATAGTATGTCGTGCCGTTGGCTAAGTGTGTGTGCGTCCCACCCATCTGTTGTATACTACTACTAAATAACATGCGTACATGTATATATCTCCCTTCTTTTCCCCTCGCTCCCCGACAAGCTTTTGCTTAGACATGGGTTGTAGCGAAGGGGGGGGTCTTTCTGGCGAGCAGGGCTAGACTCACCCTCAAGGGATGACCGAAACCTTCTTGCTGCTGCGCATCCGCCGCGAGGCGTGCGTGTGGTGGTGGAGTTGGGTCGGCACTGATGGGGTCAGGCGGGAAAATGTAGATGGCGGGCCTTTCTGGCCGTCGGCGTAGGCAGTGATGCCCATCTCATTTTTGTGCGCGGAGGCAGACACCATCAGAAAGGTGGACGGGCACTACACGGCCCTAGGTTTGCTAGAGGGAGCTGTATTGCCTCAGTAACCTGGCTTCGCCATCAACGGAGGAGGGAGCAGGTGGCGACGAGCTGAACTAGGCTGGTTGACCATTCGGCGCGAGAATTTTTATTTTTTCAGACCAAGAACCTTGAGTGCAATGAGGGAGAAAGCGAGGAACGGACTGGGAAGGACAGCAACGAGAGCGTGTACGGACGGAGCAGGTCGAGTGACGTTTTGCTCGGGCTGACTACAGCGGCGCCGGATGGAGCAGTGGCACCGGAGCATGCGGGCGACATCGACCCGTGGCGCACGGACAAACATTTCTATCTGTGTTGTCAATTTTTTTCGTTTTTTTTCTGACTTTCCGTGTTGGTTTTGTGTGATGACATCGTCACCGGTTTTGTAGAGAGACCCGTCAGAGATGGCGTGGCTAACCCGGGTGCATCGGTTTTGTGCCTGATCGTGGAAGACCCCTTCAATGTGGAACGATTCTTAGCTAGTGTCGATATTTTTCACTGCAGTGCCTACACAGACGATCGGGAGAGATTCGGGTGATTGTCAATTGCTGCTATGATGGCTTTGGTTGGTTGTTCTTTTTCACTGTACGGCCGCAGACACATTCTGACAGCACTTCAGACAGCAGCTTTGTGCCCCGCCAGCTGCTTGTTCCATGCCTACCATGGTGTTTTTGTACAGACGGCACTTCAGACAGCAGTATGCTGTAGTCGGCAATCTTCCGTTTTGGTATAGAATGGGACAGGGAGGGGGTGATGCTACTGTAGTCGAACGGTGGGACGGACGTGCAGTTCAGTTTTTGGGCACGCATACGGTGCTGCAGGGATCTTAAGGTGTACCTCTTCGGGCTCTTGGATACCTTTTTCTCGTTATATGTGTGCGTGTTCTTTAGATCCTCAGATGGCTCTAGCGCTTTCGTGACCACGGGCTGAGAGTCTTTTGCTAGATTTTGGCATTTGGCAACTGACATACGGTTTAATGTGAAGACAACAACAACAACAACAACAACATGATGCACCCAACGACTCCACGTCAAATCGGGTGCCAACTCACCGTTAGAATACACAACTCGCGGTGTACACACAGCAGTCGTGGTTCCGTTATAAGAGGGTGGTGTGTGGTGTGACAACGGTCCTCGACCCTCTTTCATTTGGAGCCCCTCTTCGACTGCAGCATTATATCGGTATAAGACGGCAACCCTCCTACGGCGGGGTCTAGACAATTTAGTAGGGTAATTACAAAGGGAATCGGGAATGACAAGAACAAAGTGCACTTAGTTACAGCAGTGCATCGTCCGAGTCGGGGTGCCGCACATTACCTAATATGCCTGTGTGGTGGACTGCTGTATAATATGAATGTGTGGTGGAGTGGTAGAGCGGATCAGCATGCCAAGAGCAAGCTAGGCGATTGATTGTGATGGTGTTTGCAACGCTTTCGTTTTGGTGTTCAGTTCGACTCAAGGAGTGATGACTCCTTGCTGCAGAGAAAAAATGCCGGCTCAGCCGTTGATACGAGACAAATTACGTGCACGTGGATTCAAACGCTGAAGAATCGAGACAACAATCGAACGCAAAGTGCGAAACCAACAAGTTGCAAAGCCTCGACAACCTCCCCGACCATGATAGTTTTCCTTGCGAACAAGCTGCACCTGCCGCATAACAAGAAATACGAACCTCCGCCTGCCGCACCGTTAGTTTGCTGCTGCCGTGCCACAGAGCCGAGCCTGTATGAGCACACGCATTTCTTGCATTTAAGAGAAGTCCCTGATGTCTGCTTGCCGCCGCAATGTTTGTGTTTGTGCCTGTGAAGGAGCGGAGGGAGCCACACACACTAATAGTGGGGTCAGCCCACTAAAAAGGGGCCAGTCTCTACATGAGAGGGCAACCCTCCAACAGCGGGTCGAGCCCGTGACAACCGAATTCGACCCTCTTACTACGGAACCCCCTCTTACTCGGCACCCTCTTACAACGGAACCACGACTGTCGATGTTTAACGTATCAACCAGGGTCACACGGACTTTTTCCCTGTTTGTTTTCCTTGTGTTTGTGCCCCACCGCTCCTCCTGCGGGACTCGCCTTACAAGTAGTTTTCGCGCGCAAAGAGTCTTGAGCCGTTCCGTTCCCTAGTCGACCGTATGCGTGAGTCGAACTGCTGTGTGTACCGTAAATGGCACAAAATAACACACCCCGGTGGTAGCATTTTTGGGTGTGAAAATATTAGCATCGGGTGTGGTATCCTGTGGGAGGTGTGGTGTCTTATGTACCCCAGGTGATGAATGCGGCTCGCAGGGTCCCTGAGGGTGCGTGACAAACCGGGGGGTGTGATAGCACGTCTGAACACCCACAGGGTGTGGGGGTGTGATAAAGTAGGAGGTGTTACAAAAAGGGGGTATGATATTGTAGCATGTCCGAACACCCACAGGGTGTGTTTGAGGGTGTGATAATGAGGAGGTGTCCACCAACAGCAGCTGAGAGGCTTTGGTGGTGCGTGTTGACTCGTCTGCGGTACTCGTACGTGCTGCTGAGAGCGAGTCAGCAACTGGCTGCTGGTGAGGTGAGGCGGTGGCTGTTATGTTGACGCCTGCTGCTGTGCCAGCTGTTGCTGTTGTTAGATCACCAGCAGCAGGAGGAGGAGCCGTAGCAGGAGCCGCTTGCGTAGAAGAAGTTTACTCGGGTTGAAACAACGAGATGATCTGTTGCGCCTATGCTGCGGTCGAAGCAGTTGTGGAAGAAGCGGAGGCACTTGCAGCGCGACAGTGTGCTCTTCTTCCTGCACGTTCATGTTGTTGAAGGTCTCCAAGCGGGGCGTTTCCCGCACACGGAGGGTGTGTGTTGTGTGTGATGCCCAGGGGCAGATGCCGTCACCCCGGTTGTAAAAAGGAGGGGCCCCGTGAATGTATGCGGCGAAACCTTAATTTATCACCGGAGTGTGTTATCTTGTGTATCCCGGGTGATAAATCGATGGTTTGCCAGAAACGCCCGAAAGTATCACCGGGGTGTCGTATTCTGTGGGGTGTGTGGTTTCTTATGCAAGTGTGTTATCTTGTGTCATTAACGGTACTCACGGGCTGATTTTTCGAGTCGCCTGCGCCCCCTCGCTTCCAATCGCGTTGTGTTGCATAGGTGCAGCGCTTGACGCTTTGCGACGGGCCACTGGCATGCCATGCAATCCAGAGATGCCTACAACGGTACATCTACGTTTGTGCTGAAGCGATCAGTCGGGGGGACGTGTCCCGAAAAGGAGAGCTGGAGGAATGGCTCGCGGCCATACTCGAAACCACGATGTTCTGCCTGAGTAGACACGGCAAGTTCTGTTTGTTTCACGGTGTGCGTGAGGGAGTTTTGGTGTTCAGAACATGCTCCCAAATTAATAAATTTATGGCAGGTTTATGACGGGTTTGGTTTCACTGCCGTTGCTGCCTTTCGCATTCCGGTTCGAAGTGGTATCCGGACGAAAACCTTCTTCGCAGACAGATGGTCGCTGGTTGAAGAGCGAGTGCCTGACAATCCTTCCCTCGCTGAGAAGTACTAGTACAACGTAAACGTCTGACGAGACCCACCGGACCGCCCACCCCCTTGAACATGTCTCGGCTTCCTTCAAAACGTTTGGATTTCGAAGGCGAGCGGCCTCTTGCCAAGCGGCTCAGATGCGCGATATTTCTGCTCCAACTGTTGAGCACCGTTCTGAAGAACGAGAGGGGCGCATCCCACCCGGAGCGGTCAAGCCATCCCACGGCGAATCATCTGCCAGGACTCCCCGGCGATGCTCCGAAAGCCGCAATTGCTGCGAACAATGGGTGGGAAAAAATTGCGGCGCAAGCGTGCGCTGGAGAAGCCGCCAACTACTTAGTTGGGATGGTCGAAGCGGCAACAGCGCTCATGCTAGCAGGCCGAAATGGGGCCGCTAGCAGCGAGGACGTCGAGGGAAGCCTCGGTGGGGCTGATGCCGGGTTTTGGGTCCTTTCGCTGGTGTCTGACAGCCTGAAATATCTACGCAAGTGTAGTTGGCGTTTTGGAGACCCCTCCTCGATTGTGAGGTGTAAACGAAAGCGCGACGGTGACGCAGGAGGACCCGAGACAGCCTCGGACCTACCTCCTTCTACAACGGCAGTTGTGTCGGAGCAGCTTGATGTTCCAGGCTTAGCGGAGGAGGTTCCGGCGGTTCCCGTGGGAAGCGGAATGGACTCGATGGACATTGTGCTCAAATGGGTTGAAGTCACACAGGCATGTGCCAAGTCCTCGATGAGTCTCGCGTCGAGTGTGTACTGCATCGACTGTTGTCTTACTGTCATGGATTCAGTTAGGTCCACCAATGCAGGCGATTCCAGCATACAGACTTGACATGCTCCACGCTGTGTCTGGGCTGACGTTTTTGTGTTCCTCCGTACCGCAGTTGCTGGTGGAGGCGGCGGAGACAAGATGGCGTAGCGTGATGGTTGGGTTGCTGCGTTCAGTTCCGCCCACTCTGTGGCGATTGGCAAACAACGGATCGCTTCTGCTTCAGGAGGAGTCTTCCCGATCTCCTGGCTCCGCGTTCGTGGAAGTACGAGGGGCGGACGGAGCTCTGGCTCAGGCAATGCTAGGTCTCGTGTTCAGGATCGTGCAATTAGCAGACGAGCGGGGGCCTTTCGATGTGGCGGCTCTCGTTGACGCTAGGGTTGTCCCCAACGACGAGGATCGCACGAAAGAACTGGACAAGCGCGATAGGGGGGGGGCACCACAAAATCAGCCGTGGACGACGGCGGTAGAGGCTCTTGTAGCCACGGCGACGGCGAGCGCCGACGATCAAGAATCGTGTCTGGGCTTTGCCGGTCGGCTCGTGCGGTTGTTCGCCGACCAGGATGATGCCCTGGTCGACATGCTTCTCCTAAATTTGCGTATCTTCCACAACACCGCGGTAAGTGCTGGCCTGTGCCTGATCGTTATTCCCGATAGATTTGGCCAGGCGTGGCTTTCGGGTTGTGCACCTTGTGGGGTATTGTAAAACTCTTGCGTGTGGCCACTTTTGGACAAGGTCAAATTTCGTAGCAACACGAGGATCGTCGCCACCGTCAGGGGTCGGCTGGCATAGGCATGACGAATTATATCATCACTCGATAGAAATCTATCTTACCACTCTTTAGAAGGCCTGGCGAAGGACACAAGACCCACCGCTCGTTGATGTATTTTGGCGCACGGCGTTTTGATCGGCATGAATAAAACAGTAAATCGTCTTCGTAGGTTTCCAGAGTTGACAGCGGCTTTCCCGCCCATCATGCCTTCCAGAGTTGACAGCGGCTCTTACGCCCATCATGCCTTCTATCAGAAGGCCGAACTGGACGCGGGGAGCGACAGGCCCGGCTCGGACTTACCGCCACCTGCTCTGAGGACCCTGTACCACGGCGCCTTGCACCCCGGCGTCTTGTTCGCGGCGCTGCTGTTCGAGGTAGCATATATATATATATATATATATGTATGTTTTTTTTTCCCCCCATTTTTGGACTCTGTCGTCTGCCCCTCTGGCCCCCATCCTCCACTTCTACTAGTTAGACGATTCAACCGGGGTCACATAGATCACATAGCATATGTACGCTGCCTTTCGCGTTTTGGATTGCTTGCCAACATCGATATTCTGTAGTCTCCGTTAGTTTCACGCTCGAGAGCGATGATCTAGGTCACTTCTTTTGAGGCCGAGGCTACCGTGCGTGTCATGGTGCCCCCTAACGCAAGCGCGCTCTCCTCTGAAGTATCTGTGCATTGAAGGGCATTTTCAAGGGCCCCCTCGTTCAAATATATTGTGTCCCACGGCTTGACGCTGACGGTATTGCTTGAGCGGCAGATAGGTTTCGTGCTCAGAATCGCCAACAGCGTGTTTGCATTGGCAGTTACGTTTTCAGCAGCATTTCGCTACCGGGGCAGCTAACTAAGGCAACAATCGACCTGCCGTCTTGCGACAAGTATACCACACAAATGAGATCACCGGCCTTGACTGCAACCCCCATCAGGTGCGGTTCGATTCGGGCGTGCTTCTGGACTGGTTAACATCGCCCGAGACGGCTTTTCTGCAGTACCTCACCATGCTGCTGCGGTTCGCCGTCGCCGAGTGGTCCGACTTCGCCGCCCGTGTGTCCTGTGCGAGAGTTGTTGCCCTCGAAGACGGGGTAGATGCGGTTCAAAACACGGAAGACGAAAAGGACATGGGGGAAGAAGAGGAAGAGAAGGAGGAGCTAGTTCTCTCCGAGGAGGAAGCGAATCGCCTGGGCAGAGCTATGTCATGCCTGAGTGGACTGGTTGCGAGTGCACGTGCCCTCGACAGGAACGGGCTTATGCCTTACAATATTGCCCCGCTGCTGCGAAGGATCGATCAAGTCGTGTCCCTGTACGAAGAATGTGGCGACGCTGAGCAAGGGGAGGAATAATCGGCCAGCCCCAAAAACTAGTAGACTACGTGGACGGAAGAGAGGACTTACGAAATCATACATGCAAGCGCCAGAACGGTGCTACATTGATAATAGAAGTGGTGGCTTTGCCTCGCCAACGCGTGGAGGCAATAATTCCTCTCGCGTGCGATGTGGGCGACGAAGTACCGACGTATCAAGTGATATGTGGGCGAGGAAGTGCCAAGAAGATCACGCGATGCCTGGCCATGACTGGGGCAAGATATGATAGCGAACCGTGTTGGGGGCGTCGTGGTGAACCTCGCAGAGCGTCAAGGGTGGCTCACCTCTTGCCGAGGACCCGATGCAGCTGGCTTGTAAATAGTTGGTACCTTTGTCTAAAGCGACAAGCAGTCGTCTTTCATTTATCGCCTAGACTATGTTCCTATCGCTGCATTCATTCGCCATGGAGATGAAATTGACGAACGAACACTCGCTGTTGGATCCGGTACAATCCACAGCAGTAGCATTACATGAGGACCTGGTGTGGGTTGTATGAACGCAGCAATTAACCATGCAAAAGGTTTCCACTCCTGTTCACTGTCCACAGCACCCTCGCTGTGCCTGCTGTTGTAGTCTGATGGTTTAGCCTTTTATCGATCAAAAGAAGTCTGGACTAAATGGTTAGCCTTTCTTTACTATCGACAAGGGCGATCGACGGCGTTGATCGACGGAGCGACGGCGGCGCGATCGACGAAGGCGGCCCATGGCCGCCCGATCGACCGACCTACCGACCGACCCAATCCGACCCTACCCAACCCTACCCAACGGCGACGAACGACGAAGCGACGGCGGCGCGATCGACGGCGGCGACCCAACCCCAACCCAACCCCAACCCAACCCCAACCTAACCCACCCTCCACCCAACCGAAAACCCAACCCCGACCCAACCCGACCCAACCCAATTCAACCCAACCGGACACGGTCGGGTGAAATTTCGTTTGNCCCAACCCAGCCCGACCCCAAAACACGACCCGACCGACCGACCGACCGACCGACCGACCAAACCCACCCTACCCAACCCAACCCCCAACCGACCCACCCTTATACCCTATACCCTACCTTACCCTACCCTAACCCAACGCAGCCCAAAACCCAACCCAAACCCAACTGACCAACCGACCGACCGACCCAACCCACGCTACCCCCAACCCAACCCAACCCGACCCCAAGAGACAACCCTACCAACCGACCGACCAAACCCACCCTACCTTCTACCCTACCCTCCTCAACCCAACCCAAGCAACCAAACCCATCAACCCGACCCCAAAACACAATCCACCCATCGACGGACCGACCGACCGACCGACCCTACCCTCGCCTCTACGCTACCCTGCCCTGATACCCCACCCAACCCAAACCAAAACACAACCCAACCCAAACCCAATGGACCAACCGACCGACCGACCGGCGACCGAGCGACCGACCGCGCTACGGCAGCGACGGGGTGAAGATTGATTGAAGAGAATGCCAGACGGATGGATGGGTCTTTCTTTCCGATGTAATCTCCTCGTGTTTTCACGGTAATAACAACACCGCATCCTCGACTGTTCTTTTGTAAAGTGAAGCTAAAAAGTAGCGTGGCCAGGTCTGCCGTTCGTTCTCGTTACTGCTGTGTGCCTTCGATCTACCCATCAATGATGCACGAGACGTGTGCTGCGCACAGGAAGAGGCCGAGATGTACCATGGTTTTTCTTCCCGATTAAATCTTCTTCAGTTTTCACGGCAAGGAAACCCCTCAAGTATACACAACAACATGTATGTGTGTAGTCTATCAAGTCTATGTCCCGAATTACTTTTCAACACGATGAATAGCGCATCCACCCTGACTTGTTTCCTTGTTTCGTAGCCAGAAACGGCCTAGCCGGGGCTGCTGTTGTTGTTGTTACTGCTGTGCGATATCTCTCCACATGTCCTTTTTTCGTGGGAGGTATGATGTGCTGTGTAGTCTGTTTGGCAGGTAGAGACGAGAGAACGGATGGATCTCTTCCTGTATCAATTATTTGCCTGTCGTGATCTTTCGGTGCATCTTTTAAATTTTCAAAACATGAACTCTTGTTGTGTAGTCTAGCCAGCGCGACCTCGTCGCTCTGCTGTTGTGCAATTTAACTGCTGTTTGAAATCTCTCTATCCATGATTTGGCCGGAATATATAACCGCCTGTAGAAACAATCCGTCGGGAAGTCACACACACACACCTATCTTTACCTCTCTCCTGACACACAACCCATTTATTTTGGAAGGAGGGACTTGCAGCAAGTACTGTCGTCTACAACCTAAGCAGTACTATGTACAGGGGAGGAGATAATTCAGAACACACAGGCAGAGAGGCAGAGCACGCTGCTTTGTAGCACCTTTCTCTGTGAACTGCTGTGCATACGTGGCAGAAGTACGTAAGTACACATACGTGGATGGCTTTTTTTATTTTCTTAATTAAAACACAACGAATCCATCCCTAAATATCTCTGAAAAGTCCAAGACAGATTAGCGATGAATCCATAGCGTCAGTGAAGCGAGTTGAGTGTGCCCCCCATCCTCTGACTGCTACTGCTGTATCACTCATGCTTCACAACCGCGGCCGCTCTGGGCGCGAGACACGACGTGCCGCACCTTGCGTGCCTCGGTTTCCCTCCGCGCGAAAGGAGAGCGCTGGATTGGTAGCCGAGAGGATGTTCTACAGCAGACCACACAGCAGCACAGCAGTCTCCCCAAAGCCGATTTGACCTCATTTTTTTTGTGCCGCAGAACCGGTCGCGCCGCCGCCTCGCCACTATCACCCCGCCACGACCGCGGCCGCACTGGGCGCGAGACGCGGCATGCAGCACCTGTTGTGCCTCGGTCTCCCTCTACGCGAAAGGAAGGCACTGGAATTGTAGTCGTGGGGTTGTTCTAAAACAGACCTCACAGAGCACAGCAACACTCTCCCTCCAAAACTGATTTGACTTGTTATGTACCACACGCGGTCACGCCGCCACCTCAACACGCTCACCGCGCCACGACCGCGGCCGCGCTGGGCGAGACACGGCGCGCAGCCCTTGCGTGCCTTGGTTTTCCCCCACGCGAAAGGAAAGCACCGGATTCGTCGCCGTAAGGGTGTTCTAAAACGGACCACACAGCAGCACAGCAGAGCAGTAGCACCCCCAAAACCGATTTGACATGTTTTTTGTGAACCGCAGCCGGTTGCGCCGCCACCTCGGCACGCTCACTGCGCCACGGTCGCGGCCGTGCTGGGCACGAGACACGGCGCGCAGCTCCTTGTCTGCCTTGGTCTCCCTCCTCGTGAAAGAGCTGGAGGCTGAAACAAACCACAGCGATTTTTTGAAAAGGGACCACGCCAACTTATACGACCTATTATACAAAGTTTTATTTTATAGATACAGACACATGTCGCCCTGCCTCCCTGGCACATTGTTGTTGCTTGTTTACTTATGAGATGTTTTGGTGATCAAAGCTCCAGGTGAACGATACCTGATCGCCTATTGCGGTCTCTCTTCCCCCCTCTCCTGCCTCGGACGGATCTGACCTTCATATCTTTACGTGTTTGATCTTTGGATCCTGGATCCAGTCTTCAGAACCACTGGTTCGGCTTTGATTGCTTTTGTCAAGCCTCGGAAACCGGATGGAACTCCCTTACCCCCCTTGCAATACTGCAGCTCGCGGCGCCCCTCTGCTTGCTCTCCCGACACCTCCTTACTTCCTGTACTAGCCCACCCTGCCGACAGAGCAGTGCTCCTCTCTCCACCCACCCACACCACCAGGCCACACGGGCGAAAAAAACTCTTAGTGATGTCCCTGGAACGGTATCTCAAGGCTCTCAACACAGCTTTCAGAAGCCATGACGGCTCCTTGATGGCTAGGTTGCTCAGTGCGAGTGCAGCAGACACCAGGTCGGGTTTCGTTGCCTACTTGAATGAGGTATGTATGCATTGGATCGGTACCTTGTGCGGTCTACGGTGGGCGGTGGATTGAATTCAATTTCGTGGTACATGGGCTCCTCACTTGTTCTGTTGAACGAACAATCAGTTGGTGTTTTTGTTTTGCCGAGAACAGCATTCCGTTGTAGGCATCTACGGCAGTATGTACAGCGGTCAGTACACAACTGCTGGATCCAAGCCGACGGACAGCAGCTGGGGGTATATTCCCGGCAACCAGGAGTTATCACGCCGGCTAATCGTAACGATAGGCGTTAATGGCCCAAACCTTACACTGGATATTGAAGTTCTTCTCTAAATACCACCGTGTTTATATATATAGCCCCGCAGTAGCGGTGATGCGGCCCGGAACCAGCGCATGGTTCTGCGATGGCCTCCAAAACCAACCCAGGCTTTGTATCGGCAGGAGTACATATGAAGTCATGGCCTTGTGGCCGTTTGGTGTGCGTTAAGATGTTGCTCTTCACGTGTTCACCGTTACCCTACTACCCCACGCTGTGAACAACACCCACACCACGTCGACGAGCAGAGGGAGATCGAGAGGGAATGTCCGCGTCGACTGAAAGGAGCGTTGGCCACTGTGGCAACTGGAGTTGTGCGATCTTTGCATGCCTCGCACGAAGGCAGAGCGGACGATGCACACAAGCACTACATTGCCGCCCTTGAGTAAGTGCCGAACCTACTGCTTGGTAGATGGACGGGCAGTTGCCCCTTGGGTTCTTGTAACTTAAGCGTCGTCTAGTACTCTGTAGCATGCCTGCACCACCCTTGGATTGCTGTTCCTGTTGCTTGCGTACATACGCCACAGCACTTCTTGGTGCATCAGCCATCAAGGATGTTTGCAGCATCTCACGATAGTATCCGAGGGTGCCACAAGAAGAAGGGGATCTTGTTAAGTGTGTCTATCGAGCTCTTCGCCACCACGGCAATGGACGCTACATGTGTCTGTAGCTGTAGGACCGCATCTTCCTTAACTTGCCCCCCGCGTGTTGGCCGACCGCTGGATTGATTGTGAGGCAGGTCATTCTTGGACGGGATTTATGTGCCCGAGGGAATTTGGGTTGCTCCTTGCCTCTACAGCATGGTGGCCGGCGTGCGAAAGCTTGCCAAGAAGGTAATTGAGGCCATCTCTTACACAGGAGACCTACCTCTCTGGGTCACAGCTACTGCATTCATACGTTCCACCTTGATGGAAATTGCACTCATGCCCTTTAACCTCATGAAAGTGCCCGAATCTCGAAGGCTCTTGGAAATTTCTACGGATCCCGTAGCCATCCGGTATGTCCCATCGCACGTTAACGACCCTATTGCGCCGCCCACGGAAAGTACCCCGAAAGGGTTGGGTTTGATATGTTGTCAAGATGTCGACCCGAACAGGCTGCGGTTGAATTGCAACCTCCAACTCTGAAACGATACTGCCACACGGTATAATCGCCGGCACTGTCATGATGACGTTAAACGAACCATTTCATGTCCTGGTATTTTCCCCAGGCGGACTGGGGGGGCCCGGACGGGCGAAAGGCGGCAGCCCCAAGTTATGGGGAGGCGGAGGCGGAGGAGGAGGGCAGCAAGAGTATGGTGCTCACTACGCACACGATTATGAGGGTACGTACATGTAGGCTTGCGTCAAATGGATCCCGCTCGAGGCGTCATTTTGTTCAACAACAAAGAAAATGCGCCCTGAGTGTCCTCTCGGATCGGGGTTCGGAGGCAGCGAGCGACATTTTCCGTTTCTGCTTGATCAAGTAGAGGCGGCCTACAGCTGTTTCCTACGGAGGTTGATGCAAAGCGGGGCATAAAAGTATGTCCCTCCTGGTGTTTGAACAAGCGTCCCATCTTGTATGGGTGCATCCATGTGATAAACAGACCCCAGTTTAGTACTTCTGTTGGCCAAGTCGAGTCGTCGTCACACTTGGACGCACGCTCCTTGTTGATGGATCACCCATTGCCATTTCTATCTTGTCCCGCATGTTGTCGTGCCCCCCGATAGACCGCCCCCTCGTGACGTTTTGCCGTACGATGGCGGTGTAACCCGTCTTTCCATCGTACTGTATCCGCGTTGTACGACAGGCGTTCCGATTGTCCATCAACGACCGGAGCAACGACCCGATAAGTGAGTCGAGTTAATCGTGGTGGGATGGCTGAATCGTTGGAGAGTGGACGACAGCCAGTGAAAAAAGACGGCTGAAGCATGCGTGTGGGTCCATCGTAGCGCGATACCGCTTCCTTGGGGTGCTCTGGGGATCGCCGAGCTTCCGCTGCCCACCCTCGCGTGTTGGTCATGATACTGTTGCCGTCTGTTCCCTTCGTATCAGAAGTTGAAGTATCATTTGTTCAACTGACGGCGTATCTCGTTCTGTTTTAATTGCCCTTCAAGATTTTTTTTTCATGTGGAGTGTTTAGAATTTTCTGCCGCGGATTACTTTCCTTGTGTTTTGTTGTTGTTGCCCGTATCTGCCGGCCGCCTGTCAAATCTACGTGTCGCCTGTCAAACCTGCTGTGTTGCAGAATCACCGTTTTTTTTCCACGTTGTTCGTGGCCACTTTTCTACTCGGATGTGCGGCGGGCAGAATGCTTTGCCATCGTACCTTACACGACCATCATTGATCATTGTCGCTGTTCGTCTTCATCATTACGAAGCGTGTCAACTGTTATATAGAAGTGTTGTTCTTCTGTCTGCTCCTTGCGTGTTGCAGCGTCGAGGAAAGCCTGCGCCCTCCACCTCGCGATCGACATGTTCAAGCACTACGGCGACCTAAAGAACCTCCGCATGTGCAACAATATCCGGGGGTGAGCTAGTTGTCTGCCACCGGCCGGCTATCTGCTCGGGGGCTTAATCATGCACTCTACAGTATCTGCATTCCTCACTCTCATGGTGTTCTTTTTTGTCGTTGGAAAGGCGGAAGTGGTCTAGCGTGTCAAGTGGTTCTGAAGGAAGCATGCACTTGTGGCCACACACACCAAGCGCTTGAGAGCTGTGCACTCTCGAGTTCTCATCAACGACCATGCGCTGCATCCGAAGGGAAACGAACGAAGCAGTCTCCCACAACCTGAGACGGCTTGAAGGTATTCTGTCTCTCGAGACGTTGAGGACGAAGACGCTTGTTTTGTTTGCCGGGCCCCTTCCTTGACAATGGATCCCCGTCTTTCCATCCAGGGTGTTGGAGCAGCACTGGACGGTCGTGGAGCCGATGTCCTCTAGAGCAGATTGGGTTAGCTACCGCTACTACGTGGGTGTGCTCAAGATTTCCGAGGACAAGGTGAGTAAGTCGACTGGAACACCCCTGCTCTTGAAGGGTGGGCGGGCACCTTGGGGGAGTCGCGCGGCCGTTAAACCAAACTGTTCCGTTTCATGGCGCTTGTATTGGCCCGTTGGGCGAAAAGCCTACGTCGGACCCGTCAACCGATCATTCGCA
Source organism: Ectocarpus sp. CCAP 1310/34 (assembly GCA_902602495.3). Classification (NCBI taxonomy): domain Eukaryota; class Phaeophyceae; order Ectocarpales; family Ectocarpaceae; genus Ectocarpus; species Ectocarpus sp. CCAP 1310/34. The sequence continues at coordinate 5,526 of CACKRE030004598.1, read as the reverse complement.
TAAACCGTTGTGTTTCTTGGCGCTTGTTTTGGCCCGTTCGGCGAAGAGCCTACGTCGGACCCGTCGACCGAATCATTCGTATTAACCGTTGTGTTTCTTGGCCCTTGTATTGGTCCTTCCGGCGAACGTCGTACGTCGGACCCCTCACCCAGACCACTTCCTTCGTCGTTGGTCACGCGATTCAGTCTTCGGCCTTGTCCGTCCTAGAGGCCAACCGATCACCAAGTCCTCGCTATAAATCCATCCACATTACGGCAAGACCGCAGAATGTGCACCATAGTAGTAGGCTTCCTCGTAACAGGTTTGCGTGCCACGGCTGTTGTTCAGTGGTACCCGTCCTTGTGGAGAAATCGGTTCATTGCTTGCGTCGCTGCATGTTGTTTTGAATGGGACCACTATTATATCAGTACAAGGATGCGGAGGTGGACCTGGAGGCGGCGCTAAGGCACTGCCACAACAAGGCCAGGGGAAACAAGAGACGGATTCTCAATAAGCTCGTGCCACTCCGGCTCCGCTTAGGTGACCAACGAGCGGAAGAACGGATGATGTGTTGCTTGGAGTATCCGCCTACTCTAGGCGTTATGCGCTCATGAGTAATAATCGCTTGTAGATGCGCTGTCGCGCTGATGGCGATTTTTTCTTCCGAAATTTCGTTTCCGTTTCGCGGAGCATCTTCGTGATCTCCGTCACCCTGAGAGCCGTGGTAGCCGTGAGTGTCTTCAAGTGCCCTCCTCAGCACCCTTCGAATCGACTGTTGAAGGAATCTCTCCTTAGGACCAAGAGCAAGAAAGGTTTCCTATTGCGGTTGACGTTGTGTTGTGATTTGTAGTTTGGTATCACGCCGTAACTGATGTGTTGGTCACGGCGGCGGGCGTGTTTATTCGCTGGTGCACGAAGGTTAAAATGCATTTCAAGCTGGCCTTCTTGCTGCCTCTACCACTTGGTGTGAACCCATGCTGAATTTTGTGATGCCGTGTACCCTGTGCTGCAACGTGAACCGCCGCAGGGCTCTACCCCACCCTTGATCTCTTGGTGAAGTACGACCTGACGCACTTCCACGAGTTCGCCGTCGCCATCAGGTACCCTAGATCACCAATGTCACCACGGCCGTGCTGCCGCATACGCACCCGGGCGTTTGTTTCCTGCTGTTGCAGCTGTGCGGTCGGTTGTTGGGAATGTGGGTTTACGGTTACGGTCGGTCCCGCACTAAATGCATTTTCTTTTTGTCTGCCTACTGCTGTGTTAGACATGGGCGTACCAGGTTTGCCCGGCGGGTGCCTGTGTGGCCGATAGGGTGTGGGAAGGATTAGAGCACGTCAAGTCTAGTTCGTGAAGGTATATACCAGAGAAAAGTTGGAAAGTATGTGAAGCAGGACGAGACACGTTACATTTTGCTCATACGTGACAATGCTCGATGGGTCTGCGGTAGTAACGCTGGTACCTCTTTCGGTTGTATACGCTCTGCGTGCCCCCCCCCCCGTCCTCTGACAGGACCGGAGATGTGCGCAGCTTCAATAAACTCATGACGCAGTGGGAGAGAGTGTTCATATCCAAGGGAACCTACCTGCTGATGGAAAAGTGCCTCATGCTGGTCTACCGCAATCTCGTCAAGAAAATGTCAGTCGGCAGTTGGGACCATGTAGGCCAAATGGTTCATGCTTGTCTTGCAGATGTGCTAAACAAAACTCACCATAGTTTACGTGAAAAAAGATCTTTCAAGCACGTCCAATGTATCAGCAAGCTTGTAAGAGTAGTCGGGTGTGGTACATGGAATTATTTCCTCGCCGTGCACACGTGTAAATCCTTCTCTCAATTTGGATGTATTGGCATTGTTCAACAATCTTTCTTAGACGCGTGACTGCGAACGCGATGCCTGTCCTACATGATAGTGCTGCTGCGTTTCTGTCATTGTTTCGCCTACCGGGTCAGTGCCTCAGTCTGCGCAAAACAAGCTGACACGGATACATGCCCGCTTGTACGTGTTTGTTGCCCTTTTCATGACTTGTGCTTGTGATTTATGTACCGTTGGCGTGGTGTTGCGGCTACTGTTGTGCGATGCAGCGTCGTGGTTACCCAGACGTTCAAGCTTCCCCTACGGGTCGTGCAGTTCGCGTTCCAGAGGATGGAACACGAGAGAGACGTGGACGAGATTGAATGCCTGCTGGCAAATCTTATCTTTAGGGTGAGCGTGGGCCCTTTTCAGTACCCGTGGACTATTTTACTTTAGCAACAATGGCGGATACATGCGAGCCTAGACGCTAGCCTAACCCGTCCACTTGAAGTTGTTGCGTTGCCCAGGTCTGCGTGCTGAGGCACTGTAGAGGCGCGGATAGTGGGGTTGTGATGGTTGCTCGCAAACCGCTTCCCGAAAAGGATCTAATGGGCATGGAAGCTGCATGTCGACACACGTTGTAGGCCTCATGTCGTGGTTCAACGCACGTTGATGGTTGGTGATGCGTCGGCGTCAGTGAAGTCACGTTTGTTTTTTTTCATTTATACTTGTCGTACACGTTTGTTTTGTTCCTCTTGAGTCGTGTAGAAGAGGGCCTTCACATCAACGCGCGCACGTCTCTGTTCCCAATACAGGCTGCCGCATCGCACAATACACTTACCTGTCCCGACCTGTCTCATGTGATCTCTACTCCCGAATGACGTACTAGTGTAACCAAGTAGAAAATATGTCCAGTGTGTTAGATGCTGAAAAATGATATTGCATGAGGTCTGCAATGCCGTAAGATACCGCACTGGGATACCTACCCCCCGAAATACATACGTACATTCAGACGGTGTTCTCTAAATACTTACACCTATCTCCCGCACCTTGTCCCTTTTCCTGTCATTCACTCCTCTCGGATCATGAACAAACCTCGCAGAATCTGGTCAAGGGATACCTCTCCCACAAGGCCAAGTTTTTGGTATTGGCCAACACCACCGAGAAGGCCTTCCCGAAGGTCCGGCTCGTCGCATGAGGAGATATCTAGACTATTAATAGATGCATGTTCTCATCGTGGAGAGGATTAGTGTAGGTCGGATTACGATTGATCACATGGCGCATGGTGGCGAAGCACATAGACAGCAGTTCGCCCACGCGACGTCTGTTGAAATTATTTCCCATGGATACCAATGGAGGTGGGGCTGGCACCCTCTGTCCCCGGCCAATTTCCCCTCCCGTCGCTCATTTCGCGACAACCCTCCCCAGCTCTATTTGGCTGACTGTTGTTGTTTGTTGTTGCTGGTGCTGCTCAGTACGTTGTACCCATATTCTAAAGTGGTTCTGGGGCATGGGTGTGTAATGTGGCCTTGAAGTTGTTGCTTTGTGCGGGTGGAACGAAGACAACGTGTTTCGCCCAAGCACGTGGTGATCTAGTCTATGTCTTGTATGATGTGAGGGCCTTTGGGTTGGGAGGAAGACCTCATTCGTCGCTGTAGTAGCGTAAAGAAGTACTTCGTAGGATATTGTAGAGAACGAAGAGTTGTTCGGCTGTGGTGCGCACCGTGCGTATGTACATCATTTAAGAGGGCACGAGTCAGAAGAGAGGAGTTGCACAGCGACCCAGCGTGCTGATGGTGGGCAGAGGGCGGACGCAACCGCCATGCGTGTACACAACGAGCAGGATGTACCTCTCGGCCCTTTTCCTACTCATGAGCGAATGTAGATCACTACCGTGTCCATTGCCTGCTAGCCATGGCATTATCAAGATAACACACCCACATCAGAAACCACACCCACAGAATAATACGACACCCCGGTGATAATTTTCGGCGTTTCTGACAAAAAAGATCGATTTATCACCGGGGCTACATAATAAGGTTACGCCGCAGGCTCCCTTCTTTCACCGGAGTGATACAACATCTGCCGCGTGGTCATGTGGGTATCTCACACAACATCTGCGTAACTCTCTTTTGCTTGTAACCAATAATACCATGATATATATGCAGGAGCCTACTTTTTGTGCGAGGGGGCAGGACGGACGGCGCACTCTGTGGCCACCGAGTCATGTGCTCAGGAGTTTCGTCACCTCCGTTGAGCTTCTTTGTTTAACCACATTCCTCCGCAGAACCACAAGTCATGAAGTGTTGGTACAGGCATTGCTACATACCACCCCCCCGCACTAAATACCAACCTAGTGTGCGGCAGCAGCAGTTCAGGTCTTCTACTACAAGAAGTGTTGTAACACCTTGTTATCACACCCCAAACACACCCTGTGGGTGTTCGGACGTGCTAACACACCCCCTTACCCCCTCATTTATCACACCCCAAACACACCCTGTCTGTGCGTGTTCGGACGTGCCATCACACCCCCCCTGGTTTATCACACCCTCTTAATTAAGGGCCCAAGCGAGCTGCACTTTATCACCCGGGCTACACAAGATACCACACCCCCCACAGGATACCACACCCGTGATAATGTTTTTGAAGCCCAAAATGTTACCACCGGGGTGTGTTATCTTGTTTGTGTCGTCTACGGTATTCACCGCCGTTCTCGTTCTCCTCCGTCGAAGGATCATCATCAAGATCGATATTGATTGATGAAGGTGTGGCCGAGAGCAGTGCAAATCCTCACGAAAGAATGTGCGCGCACATCTAGCTCGCACTTGAGTGACCCCCCTAATCCCACAAGTAAGTGCGGTGGGCACTCAACCCCCTCCTCAACCCTGCGCTGTATGCATATATTACACGTGAAGAACGAACAGCAGGACAACTTTTTTTAGATAGAGATAGATGGATTCGTTGTGTCATGCACGATTGATACGAGGAAATTCGCCGCTCGGAAAATACGGAAGAAAGCACACCCGCAACGCGAGGTGGACCGAGAGAGACACGAGACCGCAGCGGCCGTCAAGGCGGCTGCGAAGAAGAAGGCACGAGAGGGTGACCTATCGTTCGGCACGTTCAACGTACGCACGCTCGCCTACAGCGGTAGGAACCCCATCGGTCACAACGTGATGACGGTCATGCAGATTTGTTCCGCGACCGGCTGTCATGTGATAGGACTTCAGGAGACCCGACGAGAGGGGCAAGGTTCAATTGCACACGACGGGTACGTAATCATCTCGAGTGGCGCCCGTGCTGGCACCAAGGACACGAGGGGTGTACACGGTGTGGGCATAGCGATCAAGGAGGTCATGTGGGAGCGTGTGGGCGAGGAAGGTGGGACGGTGGAGTGCATTAGCCCGAGGCTGATGAAGGTGCGCCTACAAATTGGCCGCACCTGCGGAGTAACTTTCGTGGTGGGGTACGCCCCCACGGAAACTGTCCGCACCACCGCGGGCGGTGATGGTAACGCCCAGGACTCCTTCTGGACTGCTCTCGACGCAGCGATCCGGGAGGTTCACAGCCGTGACCATCTCGTGGTGCTAATGGATGCCAACGCACGCNGTGGGGTACGCCCCCACGGAAACTGTCCGCACCACCGCGGGCGGTGATGGTAACGCCCAGGACTCCTTCTGGACTGCTCTCGACGCAGCGATCCGGGAGGTTCACAGCCGTGACCATCTCGTGGTGCTAATGGACGCCAACGCACG
>CACKRE030004594.1:284474-300989 GCA_902602495.3 Ectocarpus sp. CCAP 1310/34 | reverse complement strand
CCCCCCCCCCCCGACAGCCATTCGCTGCACTTTGTGACGGTGGTTGCGTACTACAATAATCACGTCGCTCTCCCCCCATGCCCACATCATTCACACGTTTGTTTGACAACGCATACAACACTTGTGATTCATCCGCGATCCCCAAAGAGACGCTGAGCACCCCATCCACTGCAGGCAAAACTACGAGAGAAACATATGCCCCTGGTTTCCAGCATCATCCATCATGCGTTGTGTAAGCTATCTTTCTGCCCTCGTGCGAGGCAGGCTCCCTGCGAGTGCCCTTCCATCGTGCCGCCAGAAGCGGAAAAAAACTCTTTCGTCGGCCACACGGAACACCGAGAGCTCCACCTATCGCAAGCGAGAGCCGATCACTACCAGTAGAGGCACAGCGGCAGCAGCAAATGTTACAACAACCATGCGCATAAGACTGGATAAGAAAAATGAGCCACCCCATCCCGATTACTTCCTGATTTAAACTTCGGCTTTTCTCCCCCCGCCGCCCCTCTTTTTTTCATCTTGGGACTTCACATCTTAAGAGTGATACATCTGAGTGGATTCAGTACACTCGCTTGAAGGGGGGAACCATCTTGACCTCCTCCTCGTCCAACGTGAAGCTGTGCACAGGTCGGTACTCCACCTGGCAGAACAATCGCGTGCAACAAGATCATGTGGCGCGCGCGCGTGGCAAAACGACGTCAAGGGGGCAAAAAGACAACCAGTAGCAGCAGCAGCGACAGCAGGGGCAGCAAGGGAAGAGAGGGAAAATAGTCAGCGGGTCTACCAGGAAAACCTCAGGTCAACCCAGTCTCGAGGAAAGGCCTTTCTAGATTGACTGTAATGTGTCTAGCGTGGGAGCCCTGGACAAGTGCATACCGCCGCGTTGTGACCCACACCAGGAGTCGACTTTTCGCCGATGACACCCCTATTTCTCGCCGGTTGCATGTGTGCGTTTTGTTCACGTCTAGGAACATGCAAAACACTTGGTTTCAAACGTTACATGTGATGGACTACTGTCGTTCTTCTCCGTGTTCTACAGTAGCGGTGGGAGGGGTGCATGCACACTTGAACCAGCACACCGCGGACGAGAAAAATGAAAAACAACCAACTACAATATATCCGCCCGCGTACAGCTGGACACCGCCCCGCTGCCACCCAACCTCCTTAGCCCTCTCATCCCCCGTGTCCCCTCCGGAAAAATGAGTCGCAAACACGGCAAAGCACAGCTTGTACGGCGTTCATAGCCCGGCAAGCAACAAGAATCAACACTGTTTTCCAATTGCCATCTTCCTCGTGTCCAACCAAAATCAACCCAAACCAACCTTGGTCTTCCCGGTGTCGTAGTCGAAGTACGTCATGCTGTGCTTCATCCACGTGTCGTCCAGCCGGTCGGGGAAGTCCTCCCTTGCGTGCGCCCCGCGGGACTCCTTCCTCGCCTCGGCCGCGTGCATGGTGCACGCCGCGTTCGACAGGAGGTTCTCCAGCTCCATCGCCTCGATCAGGTCCGTGTTCCAGATGAGCGACCTATATACAACAAGCCAAAAAAACAACAGCAGCGGCGGGTGCACGTGTGCATGTGTTTTGAACAATGAAATTCTACTTGAATGAAAATCTGTAAAACCAACCCTCACACCAAAGCGAGGTTTGATTGGATTGTCCTGGGATAGGGCGGCTGCTGCGGCCCATATTCTGAGAGGGCAAAAAACAAGTCTGTTAATTCCGTAGTCTGTACATGCGAAGGCACGTTTGACGAACGCCGCCGCTGTGGGCGAACACAAGGCGGCACGGTTGGCGAACTGCAGGGGGCTGAGCCTCGACGCGAAAGAAAGCACCCACGGCCGGACGCAAAGTAGGCGGGCGTGACAGCAGTACTCAAGTAGAGTTGCGAGTTGACCACGGTTTCCCGTTGACGACTGGCGTGCAGAGGCAGGGGCCGCAAACGATACTGGGTTGTTGTTGTTGTTGTTGTTGTTGTTGTTGTTTCTCACATTAGCTCTAAAAAAAAAAAAAGATTGGGAGCCCGTGGTCTCAAAACCCGGCATACACGACCCCACGAAGAAACAGAAAAAAATAGGGTACAAAAACCACTCGGAAGAGAAACACAATGGGTGTGTGTGGGGGTATGGGGGGCAACGCACCCTGCAGTCGTTATTGGGGTGCAGATAGTAATGGTGATCTTTGTGTGTTATTCAGATCACTGTTGTCGCGTTGTGCCTCGTTGGCCGGTACAAAACGTGCTGCCACGTACTCGAACGCCTCGAACGCAGCATACTCGCAAAAACAACTCAACGCTACGTGCTGCCGCAAGAACACTATTTAGCACTCCAAGTCGTGTTCATTTCCTTCCCCGTGCACATCGGACGACCGACGTCGGTTGAACAGCACCAGCGGGCGCGACGGCCACGAACAAACACTCAACAGCTGCACTCCCCTTGACAAACCGTATGTTGCAAACGATAACACGTCCCCGTTTTAACACTTGGCTGCCAAAAAAAAAAAAAAAAACATTGGGTGTGTAATGTGTGTGGGGGCGGTGGTATCTCAAGTCGCCCTGTTGAATGTCCTGCGAGTAGTTTCAAGTTTGGGGTCATGTTGACCAGTAAAACCAAACATGACCCGTCGGGCGTTTTATCTTCTGCAAGTGCGCTATCTTGTGTGATTCGCTGTGAACACTCAAATCACCAGTACGCAAACGAACACTTCAAACACCCAACGGAAAACGCGAACACCCCAACACCTGCAGTACCTGTCGGTAACCTTCACGTCGTTGAAGTCCTTTACCACACCGTCCACTCGTGTCTGGCGATCGATACACGGCCGTGCCACGCACGAATAAAAGTGGAGGGAGGGAGGAAGGGAGGGAGGGAGGGAGGGAGGTCATGCACACACCTCTGCGCCCTGCATTTCGTGCCGCCCTCGAGGCGTCTGCCATCCAACTCCGTGACAAAACAAGATGTGTTGTATCAGCAGCTTTGTGAAAACGTTTTTTCCAAACATAAACATCAGTAGAAACCGGTGTTCGTAGCAACAGCTTCGGTTCGGTTCGGTTCGGGGAGATCAGGAGAAAAAAGTAGTAGAAACCGGCAAACGCTCTTAATCGCTTGATAAGTTCGTCACATCCAACGCATTGGGCAAGCGGACCGACCGGACGGACGGCACCCCAGTCCAGTGGTGCAAACACGCCACAGCAAGCAAGGGCTACAATATCCAAACACACGACACCCAGGGGCGAGGGCGGGGAGAGACGTTCGTCCATACAGTGCGAGCACCCCCTCGTGGTACAAGCGACACTGACGATAACAAGGGCTACGATATCCAAGCTCTACACGGGAGCGGGGGGTGGCGGGGGGATGCTCCGTCCAAAAACAGTGCGAGCACCCCCCAGTGGCTCACGAATGCGCCACAACAATTAATTATCCAAGCTCGACACACAGCGGGCGATCTTTCCGTGCTACTTACTTCCTACTACTGTGGCGACAGGCCCCTCATTTTTTGTGGTGAGTGAGACGATGCTCCGTCAAAAAAAACGTGCGAGCGTGAGAAAAACAAGAGGAAAATAAAGTCATCTCACCACTCCCTCAGCCAGAGATTCCTGTGTCCGGTACACCGCGGCGTGGTCCTGCATCTCCTTCTGCAGCTTGAGCCTCAGGTCGGCCACGGGGGTGGCGCCGTCCGCGAAGCGAGTCTTGTCGAGCGCCGCCAGACTCTTCTCCGTCTGGGCCTTGGGGGCCTCGGCCACCTGTTGTAATAATATTGATGTTGTTGAACAACACTCGTATGCCTTCCGCGAAAACACAAAACAAAACAAAACAAAACAAACAAGTTGTCCTGACATGAAACAGACTTGCAAAAACTCACTCTCTTTTACCTCAACAGCGGTCTGTGCTTTCTCCAGGCACAGACGGACGCAATATATAACGAAAAAACGATGTGTACTGTACCTTGTCTCCTGGCTTGGAGATCTCGGCGATGCGCAGCGCGCACGCCCTCCCGAAGACGACGATGTCGAGGAGGGAGTTGGCCCCGAGACGGTTAGCCCCGTGCACGGAGGCGCAGGCCGCCTCCCCGGCCGCGAAGAGGCCCGGGACTATCGCGTCGTGGTCGGTAACGTTGCCGTCGCCGTCCTTCTTGGGCCTGATCACCTGTTGTCGGTTTGTTGTTGTTGTTGTTGTTGTCATTGTCCTTTTGTTGATGTTTCTGTTTCCGGCTGTTTCTGATGTTGTTGTTGTTGTTGTTGTTGTTGTTGTTGTTGTTGTTGTCCGGTGTCTCGTTCGGTTTGCCATTCATGACTAATCTGGAAGCGTTAAGGTCACGGTTGAAGCCGTCATTGATCGGTGCCTGCTGTCTCGCTTCTCGCTTCTTCACGACGCAATAGCCGGGCTGAATCCACCACATAGCGCATGCTCAACACAGCAAAGTAGATGGTCGTCGCTATGCAAACGCTCCAGAGAAAAAAACGGGCAGTTCACACACTCCGAAACGTTTCACAGCCGGCAAGATCTCTGCCAACATCCCCTCGACAACGTCAGCAAAAAGACAAGAACTGCGCCAAGAAAACACACAACACGTTAGACTACGCCTTACTGCTGTACCGCACTTTTTGGTTCTGCCCATATCGAACGCCTGCCTTCGGTTCATCCGCCAGCCGTTTACCAGTGCGGTCCATGCCGATTTCTCGAGGAAAACGAAGCAAATACTCTTTCTTATCTGTGGAAAATGGGTTCGTTGCGTTCTATTTGAGAGAAGAAAAAAATACTCACCTCCCCGAGGTGGTTCGTAGGGATGCCTCCCATGTTGTAGTGCACCGTCGGGAGCACCGGGATGGGGTCCTTCGTAACGTCCACGCCGGAGAAGATCTGCGCGGTTTCGCTGATCCCCGGAAGGCGCTCCGCCAACAGCTCCGCGGGGAGGTGGTCCAGATGCTAAAAATTAAAAATGGGGGGGGGAGTGGGTCGAAAGGGGGGGATCGGGAAGGGGCAAGGATGGACGGCGTGCGCCAAGTACAGATCAGGAACTATCAGTTCTGAGAGAGGAGACATCCGTCCCTCGTACGCTCCGATCAGAGGGCGTATGCATGCATGTCTTGCCTCATGTTGGAGGAGTGGTTTTGGTGCAGGATAAACGTATGAAACGGCATCTTCCCAAGTCCCTCCCCATTTTTTTGTTCCCTTACCATCAACAGGCACCACCCACACGCATGCATCTCAGAGCGCGGGCTTTGCGGGCGTGGGCACGTCCCTCTTCCCCCCCCTCTCGCACCCCACCTGCACAAACAAAAAAACATCCAAAACGCTGAGCCAGCAAACCGAGGTCGCCGTCTACTGTCCAAATTCCTTACTTCCCACCAACAGATATACCGCTGACGAAAAGGAAAAAAGCTTCGTCATGGCATCACACTCTAAAATACGCCCTGTACTCGTTCTCACTCCTTTCGCGCCTTGCAATGTTTCTCCCTACCTCTCTTTTGTCTCATTCGCGTCACCCCCTCCCACGAGAAGCTTAAGATGCCGCCCATCTGCCATCATTCCCCGCCCGCCCCTCGTCTCATGCGCATATATTTCCAATCGTCCTCTGTATCTCACCAAGTGGATGTGGTCCGCGTTCGGCCCGACCCCTCTCCCCTCCTTGATCTCGATGGTCATCGATCGCGACACGACATCGCGAGACGCGAGGTCCTTCGCGGAAGGGGCGTACCTGGTTCAGGATCAACGGCAGCGTGGGGGGCGGGGGGGTACTCATGATTGCATACCTATACGGTTAGAGCATTTGACCTCACGTCCTCGAGAGTACGGAGCACTGTTCCCATAGGACCTATCTCCGATGACCAGTCGTTCTTAACTACTGCTCACCAAAGGTGGCTCAAAAAAGGGGGGGGAGGGGGGGGGGAAGAAGAAACGCCCGGACTGCACTCACCTGAGGGAACGAAACAAACGTCGTCGCAAGTCGTAAAGGGGCGGTCATGTACAAATCGAGAGTGGGTAGCTGAATGCAACAAATAGGCGAAAAGCGCCTGGTTTGTTTGAGCGCACACAGCGAGCGGAAGCCTGTGGCGTGGGAGCGAATTTTCTCGTCGGCCTTGCTCCTTCCCATACCGTTCCATTCCTTCCCTCTCCTCTGTTCTTTAAGCCCATTTCAGAGACACGAAACCATCAAAACAAAACGAAACAAAACAAAGGCTGCCACAGACAGATGCGAGCACGAGCAGGAAAAAATTAAGAAAGGCACGCTTCACGATGTACCTACTCCGGAAGATCCACGTTTTTCGTCAAACTCTAATTCTTCTCGTTTTTTTTTTGCTCCGACGCACGTACGATACCACCTTTCATGGTACACGCCATAACCTACCGTTCCATGAATCGCTCGCCCTCGCTGTTCCTGAGGATTCCGCCTTCTCCTCGGCATCCCTCGGTGATGAGGCAGCCCGCCCCGTATATGCCCGTGGGGTGAAACTGGATGAACTCCGGATCTTTTTTTTTTTTTCGTATTGTTGTCGTATTTGCGAATTCGTTAGGACATATTTTTATTGGGGGAGGGGGGCGGAGCGGGGGGCGGCACGTACACGCGTACGTAAAAGCGCGGCAAGTGTGGACGCAAACGGCAAACGACAGGGGACGCGGGGGCGACAGAGGAAAGACAGGACAAGGTAAGATACAGGGAGGGAGAGCGTAAAAAGAGAGGCCTGACGACGCGGAAATTGTTGGGCTGTATTTCGGCCTTGTATCGCGTAACTGGTTTGTGCTAAAATTCAGCTAAATACAGCGCCAAAATCGGCGGTTGCCGATTGTCGCCAGACACCGCCAGGGCTCACCCAGCGGCACCTTGCAACAACAGGGTATGCGATGCCCCGAGTCTACGTCGGTGACTCACGCCGGTGGGTAGAACGCCAACGCGCAATCGTTCACCATACCAGCTACTCATACCGGTGTCTGGCATTCTCAACATGCAGAATATCACGTCAAATGCATTTGACTCTATCCGTGTTCTTCATTCTCAACATGCCGAACATTGTGTCAAACCCATTTGCTGAATCGTAGTATCTCGAGCATCGGTGTATCCTTGGTCATCATCGCGAATGCCGCCGCTGCTGCGGTCGGAAACACTTCATTGACCCGTGTTTTATATGACTCTCACGATCACCACCACATCGGCGGCGCACCATAGTACGTATCTTGGTCGTCTTGCAGACGTTTTCCCGTCATGAACAGGGTATCGTCGTGAACCCGCATATTATGACCTCACTGCAAATACTACCACTGCAGCGTTTAGTCGGAGATGCCTCGTCCGCGCCACACACCGCACCGCAACCACAATCACGTTTGTTCATCACCACCGGTCGGCGCCACCACCATCACCATTCCCACTCTCACTCCCACCATCTCATCACCGATCACGTTTGTCGCCATCACAGCTTGTCGCCGCAACGACCATAACCTCATCAAGCAATCACGTTTGTCATCATAACAGCTTGTCACCACAACCACCATCATCATCATCTCATCACGTAATCACGCATGTCACGATCGCGATCACGATCACCATCACGATCACCATCATCATCGGTATCGCGCGGGGGCTCTCACTCACCCTCTAGCGGGATGCCGGCTCTGATGGCCATCGCACCCCCGTCCCCGGTGCACGTGTGCGCGGAGGTGCACGAGAAGAAGGCCCGACCGTAGCCGCCGGTGGCGAGCACCGTGTTCTTCGCGCTGAAGCGGTGGATGCTTCCGTCCTACCGCCGACATCGTTTTGAAGCCGCCGTGTTTGCGTCGTGCCGAATTGGCGTTTGTGTGGTGTGCCGTTGGGTGTGCAGCAGCCGAGATAGCAGAGCGAGGTGGGAGACAGAGAAAAGACGAGCACAGGGATCCCTTGGACTGGCATTGTGCGAGAGAGTACGCCTCGGGATGTCGTTGGGCCTGCTCGCACCTCCATACGCAACACAGCTGTATCGAAACCGTTAGACCGTTAGATTCGTCCCGCTACAGCGGTACCGCGCAGCCCCATCTGACACATCGATGGATACGTCTTGCGGCCCTCCCCCTCCCCCCACCCCTAATCCTCCTCTCTGCCCCTCACCTCCATGCACACCGCGATTACACCCACGCACTCCCCGTCTGGTGTCATTAGCAGGTCCGTCGCGAAGTATTCGATGAAGTAGCTGTTAGGATATGCGAGGGGGGGGCGGGGGGCGGGGGGCGGGGGGGGGCACGCAAACATGAAGCACCACGGCGACGAGGGAAGGGGGGGACCAGAAGCTCTGCTGAGGCAGGCGCTTACCACGGACGGCACTCCGAAAAAGAACAAGGAGGAAATGTAAAATCGCCGTCCGCAGCGAAGGCCGGGAGACAACATGACGGGAGGGGGCCAGGCTGCCGTGGAAAACGCAAAGAGAGTCCTAACGTAGAAATCAAACACGAGTAGACCAACGGAGCGCGCGGCAACCTCGTTTGGGGGAGAAGGACGGCGACCGCGGGGGAAGTGGGAGGTGGGGTGAAGACGAGAGAACCACGTGGAACAGATTTTTCAACCCCTCACGAAAACATACTGTGGTAACGCCCGGCCTCGACTTCCAAGCACAGCAGTCAGGCAGCGAAAGCGAATGCAACCACCACGCCTGCCTTAGCCGAGTCCAAACGCCCACCACGTTGCACGAAACATCCGCGCGCGCGTGGGAACCCGCCAGCAAATTACTGCAGGGATCACTGCAAAGCAGACACGTCTCGTACGCCTCTGCGCAGTCGTTCACCAACTCACGTTGTGTCAAAGGCGAGCGACCGCCCGTAAAGGGTGTGCAGCATGGCGTGCCCGGTCCTGTCCGCGGCACACGCGCACCGGTAAGCCTGTCCTCCCTTGCCGTAGTCGAGGGACTGTCCTCCGAACGCCCTGTTTTTTGTTAATATTGCGGTGGCGATGTACGGCGGTTGCTCTTGCTCGATACTGCTGCACAGCCATCTTCGTTGTAGGCAAAAACGGCCATGCTTTCACGCGCGGTTCGTGAAGGAGCGACACGCTGAGCGAGAGCGGGGGGAGTGGTATCTCCACAAATGCGGCGGCTTTCCCTTGCACGGGTGAAAAGCGAAAGGCGTGTGCGCAAACACAAAGGCGCCTGCGCAAACACACAACACACATCGGGAGAGGGTTGACAAACAAAAACGGAACCAAGTCTACAGCAGCAGCACGTTTTTCAAAACCATCCCAATCGTGCAACGCAGACGGTTCAGCTTTAAGCACTGGAATGCGATAACGATCGAGCGCAAGGCGTAGGTAGACAACGCGGGTGAGCGTCGGAGAGGGGCCCGGCCTCCTGTACCAACGGCCCTTGAAAAAAAAGAGAAGCCGACAACGCAGGGTCTGCAGGTACAGCCGCGGCGGCGACGGCAAAAATATCGGCCGATGCTAGCCCAAAAAAGCACACACACACACAAAATGGCACTTAGGAGCGTTCTTGGTTTTCACCCGCACTGAGACTGCCGCCATTTAATTCGTCAGCCGGGTAGCGCGGTCGATGCTTGCAATAAAAACGCACACACACGAGGTTGCGACCTCGCACAAGCTCTTAACTCTCGCAAGCACGCACGCACCGCTGGTAGATCTTCCCTTCCTCTGTACGAGAGAAGGGCAAGCCGTACGACTCGAGCTCCAGCACCGCCCGCGGCGCCTCTCGGCACATGTAGTGGATGGCGTCCTGGTCTCCGAGCCAGTCGGACCCCTTGACGGTGTCGTACATGTGCCACCTGTTTGGTTACGGCGGGGTATCAGACGAAGGAAGCAAGTTGGTGTTGGGGGCAAGGACACAAAACGGGGAGAGCGGGGAAGAATAGACGCAATATCTAAATGTTCCCGCCAAGTGGACGAGATGACGTCTGACACGTGTCTAACTGAGTTGGTGCTGCTGTCTGTTGTTATTCATGCTGAAAAATGAACGCTCTCGCCCCCATAGTTTTTCTTCCCGCACATGTTCATCGTAGCAGTGGGAAGACGGGCGCGTGTAATCCCTTCAACAGAAGAATGCTGAGCGTGGATGTGGCAGTATCCTAACGAGAAACAGGGTCTAGAAAGACAGCAACAAGTCTCACACATGAACAGAACGAAAATGGGACAAGTCGAACACAAAAATCGTTTTCACCGCCGAGCGGTGTCAGCCGGAACGCCGGCATCCAAGCAACGCAGCCGCCACCTATGGGTGAACAACTGGTGGAAGCCAAAAAGAGTATTGAACGTGGCGGCATCGTTGACCCTCCGTCCCAAGCTGCGGTGTTCCTTCCTTGCCCTCATTCCTCGAATCTCTCGAATCGGTTTGTGTACGACCCCTGACCGACCCGCCGCCAATGCCGACGACGGCCACACACACAACAGGAATAGCAGCAACGATAGACAACGGCAAAGAACAAGACACCAACACACACTCGTCACCACCACCACCACCACCACCACCCCCTTGCCAACACCACCGCAGGCACCGGTAACGGCCGCACAATGACCAATGACCCACCGCCAGTCGTCCTCGGTCATGTTCCCCAGGGCCGCGTTGATCCCCCCCTGCGCCGCCACCGTGTGCGACCTTGTCGGGAAGAGCTTGGTGATGCAGGCCGTCTTTAGGCCCGCCTCGGCGCACCCCATCGCGGCGCGGAGACCAGCTCCCCCGGCCCGGACGACTACCGCGTCGTACTCGTGGTCGACTATTTGTTGGTGGCGTTTTTTTGGGGGGGAGAGGGAGGGGGGGGGTAATGTTTTTCATGCCTTCGTTGTTAAGACCATCCGTCCGCGAGGGGACAGAGGGTGCATGCTCATGTGTTGCATGTCTTAGTTGTGAGACCCTTGACCACGCGTCCTCGACCGGAAGGAGCATTGGACCGATCACCGATGGCCCACCGGCCCTTCCTACTTTCGCTTGTGGTGGCTCACGTTCTTTTTTCCCTATCCTATGGAGGGTCGGAGGGGGGCACGTGAGGTCCAGCAATGATTCGACGCCTACATTGAGGGGTGTACATAGCATATCCTCTGACCGACATGACTCTCTCGGGTGTGACCGAAATGCAACGATGGTGTTACGTCACCGACATGGTGCTCTCGACAGTCACGGGGCAAAAAAACGGTAGCTGAATGGAGCAATGGGGCGACATCGTTGCTACGTATGCAATTAGACAACTCTGCGAATCGATAATATATCATGGAAACGCAACTCGCTGGATTACTCTATTTGTCCATCTCTCTCCCTCTCTCTCTCTCGCAACCGCCAGCGAGTGTACGGGCCTAGGGCAGAGCGTCATGACGTATCGATCGCAGCTATAATAGGTGCGTAAGGTATGCACATGGGTCCACTGCGATTACCGAAGATGGCTATCCGGCGAGAAAGAGCTACTCCAACACC
Organism: Ectocarpus sp. CCAP 1310/34; assembly: GCA_902602495.3. Classification (NCBI taxonomy): domain Eukaryota; class Phaeophyceae; order Ectocarpales; family Ectocarpaceae; genus Ectocarpus; species Ectocarpus sp. CCAP 1310/34. The sequence continues at coordinate 289,624 of CACKRE030004594.1, read as the reverse complement.
AACTCAAGTATGCCCGAAAGCACACCGACGTCGCTCGGCCATGCCTCTTCCGAAGCTGACATTTTCAATACTAGCGTTTTTTCCTACTGCTGTAGAGATATTCTATCAAGGCCGACGGAATAATCAGTCCAAGACGTGTAGAGTATGCTGCGACATATGTACTACTGTGGGTGAATAGCGCACCTTTCAGGGTTTCGCGCTTAGCGCTGCCGGGCGTGCATGTGAAGCACTGGAACCGAACAGACCAATTGCGGCGGAACCCGCGCACGAACATCACGCCAACTCTAGTAGCGCAACACACGGATCTACCGTAAAGGACGGGGAATTGGTTCTCTGCCGGATTGCTAACTCACTTATTTGGTACTTGGAGGTGATGTCGCCGCCGTTGACACTAGCCTCCTGCGCTCCCCCTCCCACCACCACCCTCGCCGCGGACGTGGCATGGTAGTCGCGCAAGCCCTGCGCGTTTGGTTGTGCACGTGTCGCATCGTCGTGTACATACGTCGAGACGTTAGTCGGCGGGGGTACAAAAACAAAAAGAGGGCAAATGTTGTTGTGCAGCAGAACTTACAGGCGGGGTTCAGACAACCGGTGCTTGCATGCTTGCGAGCTGGGAGCGTTCACTCGCGTGCGGTGTGTCTTCGCTTGGTGAGCACAAGGGAGCACGGTGTGTATGTGTTCAGGGTATTTCCTGCATGATAATCGTCACTCATTCCTGAACACGTGAGGAACACGTGAGGAAGGGACCCACCCCTTAACGGTACGGGCGACACACATCAACAGCTGCGAAGGGTGGGAAGGGCGGTAGGGTTGCCGGGGCCTCTCGCCAACTATTCGAGTGGACAGATAACGTGCGGCGTACACTCGGAGACGATGAAATACCGAGAGTGAGGCGTAATTTGTGGCACGTGATAGAGCGGGCCGGCCATGTACGCCTCGCATAAGAAACGATGAGGTAATGCGGAGGTCGGGGACACAGAGACAAGGGAGAGGGAGAGCGAGACTCATCTCATCTGTATCTGTAGCTTCACTCAGACTACAGTCTCAGTCGTGCAAGTCCGGGCAGCAGGCCAAAATGGTGAATATGCTGCGCATTTGGTGAAGTTCGCGCTGTCTTGGGCGAAAGCCTAGCAGGCGGCGACGAGGACAAGGAAGCACCCGTCAGTGGTACCCATAAAGAAACGGAAACCCCCCCGCTAACCTGCTGCATCTACGAGCGGCAACTTAAGTACCGTAGATGACACGAGATAACACACCCCCTGGACCGATTTTCAAAGCTCGATTACTCCACGACGAAGAAGATGCATAAACAAAACGACACATTTTCGAAAAGCTCTCAACGAGAAGGTTTCAACGCCGCCATTTTGAGCGCTGTGACTGTTCCGGCAGTTAAGAAGTCGAGCTTCGAAAATCGGCCAAGGGGATGTGTTATCTTGTGTCACAGTGTACTGCACGGCGGTGGCATATGTGGGGATGAGAAGGGACAGCAGTGTCGCCGCATCAGGAAACTTCATTGCAAAAGAGATACACCTACTGCCATCGCTGTAAGTACTGCTACAGCAAATGCAGCACGCGGGGCAGCACCGTGGAGGTGATGCAGTTTTGCGGGCGCAGTGCGAGCTGATGCGACCAAGAAGCACTATCTTCCAAGCTAGCTTCGAAGGTAGTCAGCATTTTGCCGGACTTGGTTGCTGCGCTGGTCGAAAAAACAAAGCAAAACTCCACAACAGAGTATCGCAAACACTCCAAACACGATATCGGGGAAAAACGGGGAAATATTCCGCGGCATCATGGAGATTTCGCCGGCGAATGCACAGCAAAGGAACAACAAACTAGCACCCCACGGCGCAACGGCTTACCTTGGTTGCTCTGACGAGCTTGTGGCCGAGCCGCGAAGAGGAACGAAGCATCCTCGATCAAACTTGAAATAAACCTATTTGGAACCAAGCCCGAGTCTACTCTCTCTCCCTCTCTCTCGCTGTTGCTCTCTGCGTCTCCGGTCTCCTCCTGGTTTCTGGTACCTCCCCCTTATGGTAGCCTGTCAATTCTCTGTGTTTCTATCACTACACTGGGGGATGAAGCCTGTGAAGCCTTTGGCGTTGCTTGTTGACTAATCGTCGACTGTCGGAACTGGTCTGTGGTGGACTCTTCGGTGGCGTATCTGGTCTCCCTACAGTAGTAATCCCGCCATGATCACCTCCGCGGGGCCCCGATGTTGTATCCGCCAGCTGGTACACTACCCAAGCAAAGTGATGTTTGCTGAGGTTCCGCCGCACTTTTTTGGGAACGACCCTTTTGCGTGGCGCGTTGCCTATAGGACACCGTTCCACGTTCTTTAACCGCGTAGGTGTTGCCACGGATCTCCCCAGACCGATTGCCCGCAAAAATAGTGGACGAAGGGATGTGCATGCTGATCAAACCCCATAAACGGTCTCAAATGAGATAGGAAAGAGAGAACGAGGCGTTTTTTGCTTCCGGGGTATATTCCCAACTATCCCCCCGTCGACCCTTGCCGCCAGTAACGTCCATAGCACGCTGTTCAGCCTTCGCCACCACATTCAGCACTTCGATTACTGCTGTTCATCCTCTTCTCTACCGCGGGCTGGTGATTTGGGGGGTGATCGGTGGTGTTTTGGCGTGCACGGCTGCTGCACTGATCTGAGCTGAATATCGTTGGAGTCGGACCTGCCTGGGTCTGATTGCACACCCCGTGGCGAGAACCACAACTCGCGCGCTACTGAGGGGTGCACACGCGAGTATCGACTCTTGTCTTTGCGGAGGGTCAAGGTTTGCCAGAGATTATCCTAGTTCCGCAGAGAAACTGAAGTTGAAAATCGGCTGTTGGGCACCCGTTTTCCCGCCTTTTCGGTTATGCCGCTTGCTTCATGCGGACGAACCGAGCATGGTGTGGTCAGTGCTTGCGGTGGCCCGCCTGTTTGCTTCGCCTGATATAGGCCAGGTTGCAGCGACGGACCTCGAGGTTCATGGAAACACGTAGGTACTGGGCCTTCCTGATCCACAATCGCACAGTGGAGTGCAGAAGTTGGCGAGGCATGGGTGCACAGCAGAGATTTGCGGAGGAACCCGCTTGAAATTGGCGAGTGTCTGTGTGCACTCGTGTGGACTGTGTGTACAACATGTACTCGAAGTTTCGCTTGCGGTCGGCGAAGAACGAGAAGGGCTCGTGAGATACGATGGCCAGGGGCCAGTCATCTCGTATGGGTCGCTACCCGTCGACACGAGCACAGGTGAGAAATTCGGCAGAGAAGCTTGCCGTCGTGTAGGCCTCCTGGCGTTGTGTGTTGAACTTCACCTCCAACCGCTCGCCGTTCTTGACCACTGCTGTGTAGTAAGCGAACGCTATCGTTAAGATCAACCCGTGTTCCAAGTACGGACGTATAGATAAACGCTGTTTTGTGCATACGTGCTTCAGACTTGTTCGACAAAGCTTCAGACGAGATGTTGCTGTAGGTACCAACTGCAAGAGCTTGCCTACATTTTTCCATGATGCGCTCACTCGGGTACACAAGCATTTCTTGGTACCCTCTGTCAATTCTAATCAGTATGACGTGCTCTCATAGCCCTCCTTGACTACGGATGTGTAGCTTTTATTTTCTCTCTAGGCTTTGCGTAGGATAAGGCATATTTTGTGGCATGTTTATTTCGAAAGGGAAGGCTATGCTTATACAAGTACACGAACGGCGTTCAGGATCACTAGAGGCCTCCCCCGTCCTCCCTCTGCTGTTTTATGTCGCGCAGGTGGAAGCGCTTCTCTCGCATGTCAGCTTGGTGGGGGGGGTGTTGGATGCGTGCGGTGCGGCTAGCGACACCCTCTGCATGGTCCTGAAAGAGGCAGGTCTTGTTGTACCTTCCAACGACCTGAACGGCCGGTGAGTAGCGTTGAGTAGCTGCACTTCGTTGTCATTGGTGTTAGTGTTCGACCGGCCGTTTGACATGTGACGTCCCCCCTCCATCACGAGAACCCACCCCCTTCGACCATAACAGCGATGCAGGGTAGAAGTCAGTTGCACAGTCGTTCACCCTTTCGTGACAGTCGTAAAAAATAATAATAGTTTTTTTTTTTTAAAGTGCGGCCCGTTAGGGGTGCGCTTTTTGTTTTGTTTCGCAAAAAAAAAGCTGTTCAGAGGGATCGTGGGTGGAGTATGTGCGCACGAGAAAAAGAATAATTTTCATGCACAGGGGCGTGAAAATTTAGCCATGGCTGTCCGGTGTCTGGTGTCTGGTGTCTGGTGTCTGCGCGCCCTAAATACACTGCAGACTCGAGCCCATTTCACCATCTCGGCACCAAATTGCAAACTAAAACTTGCGCACAACAAGTAACATTTTGCCCGAGCTGTCCCAACCGCTACCTTTGCAATCCGTGGTCGGTGTCTCGAGATAGCACACCGTTTGTGCAAATATATATGTCCATGGACGCATCCCCTGGAGGCGTCGTCATTTTTGTTTTTCTCTGGGCAACAAACTACACGCAACACGTACGCAGGAAGAAACCACGACGCACTGCCGCCGTGCTGCACACACTGCTGCTGCTACTGGCAAGACACGCACTACACAGAGACAGGGAACATGGACAAGGGGGGCGGGACACACACACATACTGCTGTTGGCGACGGCGGAGGAAGCGGGGAACGTTTGGTTGGTCTGGGGTTCATCGCTGATGATGTTGTTGTTGTTGTTTCCGTTGTTTGTTGTTGTTCAACGCAGCCGGCCTTTTGTTCGCCTTTTTTTCTCTGGAGAGAGAGGGAGTCCCACCAACCAGCGTGTGTTGCACACACCACACAGCGAGAGCGGGACGGGAGCAGGGTGTGCCCTATACTACTGCTGCTGCTAGCTTTCGGCGGAGGAAGCGAGAGGAGAGATATTGATTGGGTCTCTGTGGGTCCATCGGTTGGTTGTTGTTATTGTGTTGCGACGCGGCGGGAGGGAGCGGCCTCTGACTCTGCTCTGGAGAGAGGCACACATACATCACAGCACGGGACCAGTAACACATCACGCTCGTTCCTAGACGATGTCGTACCACTGCCGTGCTGTGCACCTCTCTACACTTATTGTGGGCGAGAGGGTCTGTCGCCTCTGCTGCTGCTGCTGTTGCTGTTATCTAAGCGGTGGCGGAAGCGTCCTGTTCAAAC
>CACKRE030004594.1:267133-278548 GCA_902602495.3 Ectocarpus sp. CCAP 1310/34 | reverse complement strand
GGGGGGGAAGTACAGACACCGAGGCCAAGTAGAGCCAAGCGCCAGGCGCAAGATTCAGGCGCGCGGTCGAAAGGTTCAGGACGAAGATCAGGGAAGAAGCGTCAGGCGAGGGTGAAGGCCAGACGTTCTTTGGCTCTACTACAACCGCAGTTGCAGCAGAGGATTGCAGATATGGACGGGAGGGTGTTTCCAGAGGAAAAGTGGCAAAAGATTCTCGGTGCCCCGGCAACGGCGTCAGAGAAGATGCAGGAGTTTATCCTGTACTTCGTCAAGAAGGACAAGACGACGAAGAGATCGACCAAAAATAAGATCTTCTCCATCCCGGCTTTAAACACAGAGAACAAGTCGACGAGGAGCAAGGGGAGGTCGTCAAAGCTGAAGGATACAGTTGGCAACGCCTACGTGGGGGGGCAAGAGTGAAGGCGGTGGCCCTGAACATCTGGGACATGGTCGAAGGGGCGGGGTCGATGTCCGAGGAACAAGTGGTGGACATGGTGACGAGGGTAGGAGCATCGACGCCAGTTAGCATGGCAAATGCTACCGGAGGTGAGGGATATCTCAATAGGCTCATAATGGGGGGAGAGAGGAGGGGGTAGGGGGGGAGGGAGAGAGGTTGTGATAGAGAAAGAGGGCACCCATTTTATTTTTGCATTACTATAACCACTTGACCCACGAATCGATAGCGGTGTATCGTTACCACGACAGCAGATTGACGACAAAAAGATGTTTGCGTTGTTGCAATCCCGAAGCTAACGGTGCGGATCGACCGTTGTCGGTGTTCTTCAGCTCCGGCTATCGGAACGGTGATAGTACGTTGCTTGCACCATGAGACTATTTCCATAGGACCAATCATACATATGCGTCCCTGCACCGCGTGGTTCTGTCTTTTTTTTTTCTGCTCATTTTCCAGAACTACCTTCTACGTGTAGCGATATTCTAAGGTACTGATCAGAGCCCCTACTTTTTATTTTTCGGTGAAAACTACCACTTACAAAACTGCGAAGCAACCCACCAACCCCTCGCACCGCCAACGCCACCCTCCCCCCCCCTGCCCAATCCCTTCCCCCATGTCCATCGCGTGTGCTGACCAAATAACGATACAGGGGCTAAACATGCCAACAAATCCGCAGGCCCGACGAAGTGACTCCAACATCACAGCTCCGACGCCGTCGCCGACGAGCCGTTTTACACCGTGCATGCCCACGGAGTGGATCTGCCTGTGTCAATACACCAAGGGCTGAGGCAACGGGACTTGGAGGGTGGGGCAGAGGGGGTTTTCAACTACTTCGTGAGCGAGTTGGATTCGAGGTGGCGGATGGGAGCGGATCTGCTCCTGGTGCGCTACGACCGTGCTCCACTTGTCCCCGCAATCAAAGGACGCGCGCAGTCGGGAAGGACGGACAAGATCGGGGGATGCGCTCTCTCGTTCGACCCGACATCGACGGACGCCATCCCCCCGTCGCAATACCAGTCATGGCTTCGTGACAACCAGAAGGCAGCGCGAGATGGTATCGCCGCGCACCTCGCCATGGACATACTCGACGACAAGAGGTGGACTGGAGACTGCACTCCCAACGGAGTCGTGGCATTTCACGGTGTCGGAGGTGAGGCTGGTTTGAGAACATCTGATGCCGCTAACCCCGCGGTCAGCTCCGGGGGGGGCGTACAGGGAGGACCGGCCACGTCACCAGAGATACCGGCGCCGGCCGGCAGCGTCGAAAACAGCACCGTGCACTCTGGCGGGGACGGGACCGAGGAGGGTGGAGTGCCAACGGTTGCGGAAGAGGACCCTCTTCTTCACTACCGAAGGGGCGCGGACCGTTCGGTACAACGAGAACGTGGCCCCAACATCGGCGAGGCCGAGCTGTCTCTCGTCCACTTCATCGTGTGGGCCAAAAAGTACTGGGGACGGAATTTCGAAAACTGGCTGGTTACTTCGGTGGCCACGGACCAATGGATGATCATTTTGCTGGCGATGAGGACGGGGTTCCTGATGAAGAGGGGGCGGTTGAAGTGACTGTGCAGAAGGTTGTGGGTGGTGACCCGAAGTACATATGGGTAAACAGGGTGTTCGCCGCCATCAGCGGCCTCAGGGACGGCAACGAATCTGCTTGGCCCACGACGGACTCCGGTTTCTAGGGTTGGATTCCCGACGACGACGAGAAGGTGCACCTTTTTGTCCTTGTGTACCTGCTTGCTGGTTGCGACTTCCTGTCTGCCATAACGGGTCTACCTTTCGGGACCATGTGGGCTCTTGCTCTGTGAAGAGCGTGCGGACGGAGGGTGTGTTTCGGACGTCTATCTTCGTGCGTGAGGGTGGTGTATGGGGCGTCAAGATCGACGAGTGCATCAAGTTGTTGGCGACCATATTCTACCTTAAGTATGACGCTGTCTTTGCTCGTGTGGACAGGAACCCGGCTGGATTCTCCGTATGGTCGACGGCGATGTTGCACATTACGTCGACGTCATCCGGTTGCTTATCCTCAGGCGTGGTTCAAAGAGGGCTACGTCAACGTGCCCTGCGTTCGAGTCTATGCGCCAGCAGAGCGAGCGAGGCCGTCAGGTGCTTGGGTACTGGCAAGACGGCTGTTTAGAGGTGGTACCAGTACGAGACTTCAACGGCAAGGGATGGGGGATCGACCCGAAAGGGGGGGGGACTAGCCCGGGGCACATGACAGCGGAAAACTGCGTGCTATGGCTGTCTCAGTATTCTTACGTTGGCTCCGACAACAAGACGCAAACGGAGAAATGCGGGTGCAAACCGGCCCCGGGTAAGATCAGTCTCTGCGTGAGGTGCGGCTGTCGAAAGGCGGGAAGGAAATGCTCGCTGGCATGCGTGTGCAGGGCTACCTGTGAACTGATTCGAGCATCGGAACCTGAGGCTCGGATCGCTGCTGCTACATCCAGCGTTCCTGCTGCGTCCACTGTTCCTGCTACACGTTCCGTTCCTGCTACAGCTTCCAGCTTCCGTACCTGCTACAGCTTCCGTTCCTGCAACATCTGCCATCGTAGCCGGAGCCCTGCGTTCTCTTTTGGCGGCAAGAGCCGCGAGTCAGCACGCGGCCGCACAGGCAGCCGGTAGGCAGCAGGCAGCCGCTAGTCAGCAGGCAGCTGCGCCGGATGATTCGAAAGGGACCGAAGCGAAGGAGGAGGGGGGGGAAGACGAGGAGGAGGAGGAGAGGGAAAACGAAGCGCGGGATGAAATTCCCGAGTGGGAGTCCGATGCGTCCGACTACAGCGATACTTTCAGCGACTGGGGATCAGACATGTCGGATGGCGGGCCGGATGTAGGGTGGGGGGACGCGGAGGGAGTCGAAGGTCCATGGGGGGCGACGGGAGCTGACTGGTTCTGAGGGCTCAACGGCCATCTGGAGGTGTGTATCTGGTTCCGTGCGTATTTACCAACTTCTCGACCATAACCTGGGGGTGGGGCATGGACTGGGGAGTTTGTAGTCCGATTTCATTATGTTAGCACGCACTACGGTGCTTGGAACCCCGACCTAAATCCTACCCAGGTGACCTTTGTCCACACAAACCAACCCCCTTGTTTACCGCGTGTACTTCCGTTGTTTGTCTTTGCCGCTTTTGCTTGCGTGTGGCTAAATCGTGGCAGTGACGACGACAGGTTCCTCCGTGCGAAATAGCTCATGGTGGAGAAGGAGGAGACCTTGAAGTATAGGGTGTCGGGAGAGGGTATGCTCGTGTGGGGTGGGTGGAAACCGCACGAGCTGGATAGATAGGTGGCACCTCCACCGTTAGCCCTCTTTGCTGTGATCCTTGCCTTTGTTTCATTCGTTAAAGTTCGGCTCATCTGGGCGCCTGTGGTGTACAAGTGTGTGTGTGTGTGTGCAGGTTTTTCGTGTAGTCCCTGTGGTCAAGAACCTGCTGTATTTTTTGGAGGGGAGGACTGCTGTCTACAGTAGTTCGACCTTTTTACCAGCGTGTGAAGTGCTGGAGTTAGTTTAGTATGTTTTTTTTGTTGTTGTCAGTTTTGGCGCCGCCGACTCATGTACATAGTGATTTGACCGTATATACCATCGGGCCGACGTTAGGAGCAGTCTTGCTTGTACATTTGGTTAAATATTGCTCGACCCAAGGCAAATAAAGCGTTGGACAAAAAACGGCCTTTCTTCTACGGCAACGTCGTACGTGTGCTGAATCAGAGGTGGAAGTCTCGTTCCACCCTGTCCCATTCACACGTACGTGATGCTCTCCATCGACAGCACGGGACCTCGCCCTGCCACATTTTTATGCGAAAAAATGCTTGCGCCCTGCGGGCGATATGCCCACAACTAACATTGGAAGTACTTCGTACTTTTCAGGGAAAAGAAGTGATCACGGACGGGTTCCTTTGTCCCCAGGGATCAGAAATCACCTTTCCCTAATATTTTTTGGTCTCTTACTCAAACCAGAACGCGGTAAAAAAAATAATGATCGCGAAAGTGGCGTGATGAACGGGCTCTTTTTTTGGTTATCGAGCAGTTTCGCGGTGCAACACCACCACCGTACAGCAATTGGGTTCCAGTTCAAAAGGGTGCGCGCCGATTACGCGTACTCAATCTATATGGCATAATACAACCTAGTTCAAAGTGCTATGCATCCGCACAAGAGGCAGCTACAAGATGCGATACATCCTGAGGTAAACAGCTTGAGACACCTAAGCATGACGCCACCGCGTGGATGCCATTTTCAGCTAAATCTGTCCTCCCCGCGCCTACGCGCAACAAATCACTACAAGAGTCTGTCATCTTGCTCTCTACCCAGCAGTTCGCCTTCGTGCCAAGTTTTGTGCCACTTGGCAACGTATGCAGCGCGTTCTCATATTCACCACGGATGTGTCGTCGGCTCGCTCGAGGTTCCGCCGCGTCCTTGAGGGCTCGTATGCGTATGCTTTTCCATTTTATTTTTGGGCCGACTTGAGGTCTTTCACTGCTGAGTTCTAGCGCTGTGGTGTATGGAATTTCATACTACTTGGGTCCGTCGCTAGCTATTGGAGACATTTACAGCCATCGTGCTTCATCTTGGAAGGGTGGCTCTGCTGTTTGCGTGTAAAGCACCGTAGAGTGCGAATTGGCACTTACCACCTATTTTTTTTGCTACGCGCAGTACTGGTACATCCAGTATCCACAAATCGGAACCTGGGACGATTGTTGTTGTTGTTGTTGTTATTGTTGTTGTCTTCACATTCAAAGCCGTCCCGATCTCTCTCTACCCAGTACCTTCGTATATCCGTACTGATACAACACTCGACGCGGTCGATTCCCGTGGTCGCAGGCTAACTTACCCTAAAAAGGTACACTCAAATAAAATGGCCCCGAGGGGTCCGCAAGTCACTAGAAATCGATATTCTGGAGTCCTCCACTCCCTCTGCGCGCTATGCGAGGTAACAACTGAGACTAGGGATCACCATGACGGGCCGGAGAGAATGAGGTGCACCCCCTTGGTTCAATCTTGGTACTTCACAACGCAAGCAGAAACAAGGCCATCTGGCACAGAAAAAGAGAGCACAACAAGAGAAAACGAGAAAAATGGGTAGGGATGATTTTTTGAAATGCGACACCGCTGATTGGGCGAAACCATCCCATTTGAACTAGGCCTGTCCTCCATCGGCCGTTTTATTTTCGATTTAGATACACAAACTTTATTTCAATACTAGTTTCAAGTAATTCCACATCCTTATTCTCCGTAATACAAGCAAAACGGCCGAGACTGATTGGGAGTTTGAATGCGGGTTTGAAGTTTGAAATGCGGCACTCGGAATTTTTAGGACAGGAGGAGTTGTAAAGACGGCGCGCGCACTTCATTATGCTGAGAACCAACGCGCGCGCCGGCAGCACAAACACGCATATCACGTGCCTGCCGGCGTATGTCGCGTGGACAGACGCCGCGATGTGGTGAGATGCGGAGCAGGGGGCATGAAGCCACCTGGGTGGGGCTGGGCTGCTACGGTGGTGGCGTGAACCTCCTGCTTGAAGCAAGCGTCCTCATCATCAACCAGAGCGCCGGTTGTGGTTGCATCATCATGATGACCGACCACGAAGCAACGGACATGGGATAAGGGCGTCTTGGCGACGGCTGGCTGTGTAGCACACGTTGCTGAGCACTGGTGGTGGTAAAGCTAGGAGGAGAAGCAGAGGTAGCAGCGGTCACCCCGTTTCGGCTTTTTCAGGTGAATGTGTTGGTGCTACAAAGCAGGTGTACAGCAACAGCAGTGAGTTGCAGCGCTTAGCCTTCGCGGGGTGTATCGTATCGTGTGCGTGCCTCTCTGCACGCTGCTTAGCACGCCATTGATGTGACGGCTGCTGCTGTACTGCTGTAGTGTGCGTACATAACGGGTACCGAACGTTTCTTTATTGACAGATCAACAGGTGCTGTCCTGCAAAATAAACGTCGTCACGCAGCAAATCGGTCTTGTCTCGCAAGCATTTCACCACAGCAGCAACTTGACAGCAGTGTACCAGGTAGAGTCGATTACCGTCAGCAGTGCCAGCCCGGTCGTACGAGCTTGGGCGAGTTAAAGCGCCTTGCCGCAGCCATGTGAGCTGTGTATCACATCCTCTTATCTCAATTTTTTCAGCTTGTACTGCGAAGACAGCACAACAGATAGAGTTCATGCCGACCCCCTTTAAACACAACGTCTAAATCTACCTCAGAAGGCATCAAAGACCGTCTGCAAGCACCTTGCAGTAGGTTGCCGTTCCCAAATGAGAACCCCCCCGATATATCGTATTTATCCTCATCCTCGGTCGCTGTTTCAAACGTTGAGAATCCGCGCATGTTTCCGTGTCGGGGTGCTGCTCATCGCAGCCGTCGATCCGCTCGATCAACGGCTTATCTCCCACGGATGCTTTCGCCTCGTCTACACTGGTCGCATCTAGAGGCAACGTCACGCTATTAGTCCTTTGATGGGACGTCAATGCCACGCCGTATGCATACATCGTCGTACATGTGGCTGTTCAGGGCAGCCGCCTGATTGATCTGCCCCAATAACCACCCCTGAACCAAGCCTCAAGAACATTAACACAACCAAACACAAAGCGCAATCTAGCTCGCAGAGGGGGACCCCCGGCGACGAAATCCGTCTGGAAGCTGCATCGCTACATTCATCAAGCTGTGACTAGTGGTCGAAGGCCGTTTCTTCCCACGTCCAACCTCAAATTCTTTCTTTTGTAGCAACTGTATCCACGCAGTCCCTCCCGAGGAACTGGAGATCTGTAAAGGTCTGCTTGCTGTACATCGGCAACCTTGTCGTGGTTCTTTCTTTTTTGTCAACGTTGAACTGCAACCTGTAGCAGTTTTTTTTTTTTTCCCATCATTGGACTCTGTCGTCTGCCCCTCTGGCCCCTATCCTCCACTTCTACCAGCTAGACGACCCAACCGGGGTCACATCGGAGGGGGGGGCTGGACCCCCTCCTGCGGTTCCTGCCTGAGGTATTTTTATCGCGAGAAGGGTACAGCAATCCCTTCCCTCGCTACGTACGAAGTCGATCATGGTTTACTAACAAGCTTTGCAGCGCGTCGCTTCATTCTAGACCAGGATTTACTTGGGGAGAAAAAGCTCACCCTGCCGGGACTCGAACCCATGACCTGGCCCTTAGCAGGCTGCGAGGTTGTTTGTTCTTTCCTCCTGGGTACCGCAGTTTTATGCACATACCGCGAGTGTATTTCGTACTCGTGCAAAAGTAGTTTCAGGGTTTATCATCGGTAACGCTCGTTGAGGCGGGTCAATGCAGTTGCTGACGCTTTCCCTCCTGTATGTTCTTCGTGCCCCTCTCCTCCCCTTGCTCTATCCGTGCATCAAGTAGTCTCGCTCAGCATCCTGACGGCACCGCGGCGCTGGCGGGAAGCCGGTCGCGACTCGAGCCTCACTTGACAAGCCGGTTCAACTTTAGGTGGGTCGTATGCATAGAGCAGCCACAGGGGGTTTCATGCAGTCCAGATTGCGATACAACTCTACGGATGAGCGTGATATTGTTGAGGGATACACTTGCATGTGTGCTGCTGGGAGAGGCATTTGTGCTACTCAAGTGTTTGTAGAGTTTCTGCACATGTGTTTACGACGCATTTCGATGGCACAACGACCGGACACACTTTTTCCAACTGTCCGCGGTCCAAACATGGCACTACAAAGGGCCGTAGAGAAGTTCGACGCATGGGTATGTTCACTTTTGCCTTTTGGCCTCTGATTAAAATGCTGAATCGCAAAGCACATGGTGTTCTCACTTTGGATGACAGGTATCTATACAACCGAGGGCTGGACACCAAGACGGGTTCGAAGGCTGATTCGGCGGTTCCTCTCCGTCGAACATCTACCCAACCTATGGGGCGCCAGGGCGGTGCTTGAAGACGTGGTGTCAATCCTGCGTGATGTAACGGCGATTCAATGCGAACCTCTTGGTGATCATTGGCAGCCATCTTGCATCGCTGCGGAGAACTGTAGTGACGACCGGAAGATGTAACCGCTTGGCTTACGCACAGGCACATTCGGAGATCTAGGGTTCGTTTTCCATGCTTATTCGTTGCTACTTCAGCGAGCGCCTATTCGGCGAGCAACTGCTGTTGAGGCCCGTTGGAACTTGGAAACGCCTTGTGTATAGGTTACAGCGGTAGCAGCCGGTGAGTGGGGTAGTGAGTAGGGGCGGTTTGGTGGGGACGGGGGCGTCCATGCCGAATGCGAAGGTGGGGATGAGGGGATAGAAGTACCATCCGTGCTATGGAGGCTGGACAAGTGTCATTTTTCGGGGGGTCGTGCAAACCTTGTGGCCACCACAACAGCAGTAGGAGTGCCTGGCAACAGTACGTAAGTCCGTAGCAGTAATGGGAGAGAACTACATCATATTGGCAAACTGTGCTGCCGCTGAAGTTCCAGTTTTTGTTTCCAAACCGGTTTTCGGGGTAAATGGCAACGGCCGATGGTAGCCCTGATCGGGGTTGTGGTGCAGGTGTTCTGTAGCAGAACCAACCTACAGAGACGTGATGCTGCCGTGTTTTTCGTAGAGATATGAATGTAGCAGAACACATGGCTTGAAAAAAAAGTACTAATGTACACGCATCGGTCCTTCTCGTAAGATGCCTGATGTAGAGGAAAAAACTACGTTGAAATTGAACTCGATTTGAAAGAGATCTGTACACGTACAACAGACATGTGCAAGAAAAAAAATAGGTGGTACCTTCCGCACAATCGTAAAGCCTCTCAATAAGTGCACTCCCTCGCCCGCAATTCCATGTACATTCCGTTGTACATGCATCAGTTCTCCTCGCAAAGTGCCAGGGAGTGCAGAGGAAAAAATGATTTTGAAATCGAGCTCAATTTGAGCGCGATGACCGTCAAAATAACCAGGCACAAGAACGAAAAAAAAAGTAGCATCAGCCCAAACGCCTCTTCGCATATTTTTCGCGCTTCGCGCGAAAATCAATATAACTCGTTCCTAGGTTACACTACCCACATGTTCGCTGAGCCCGCAAATCCACAACCCAATGGATCCGCCAAACACACGCTATCGCACATCGTGTGCAACATGGTGCATATCTGCGACCCAACAAAGGGAACTGCGATCCGCGCAGAGCCGATTACGGCAAATTTAAGTGCTTCATGCCCAGAACGGCAAAATGCTACCAGTTCATGTTTGCCCGGAAATCCGCCGTGCACGTTCAAGCCCCCACCAAATAGCGAACTGCGCATCCGCACGGACTCGTCTAAACAAAACCAGTAATGTTTCGTGCCCAGAACGGCAACATGCCAGCAGTTCATCTTTTTGCCCAGAAGAACTTCGCACGTCGAATAACCCAAAAGATCATGCTGCTGCGGAACACAAACAAACGCTGCCCATCAGGAAGCAGGTAAAGTATAGCAGTTCGGTTCTTTGTGACCCATGATAGCACTGCTGTTGGCATGTGCAGTGAGTGGTGTTTGCCCGTACAAGTCAATGGTCTGATGTGAAGAGATCACGCCTGACAGCTGTTGTTTGTTATTGTGAGAATCTGGGCAACAGCAAACATATACTTATGTGCACGTACAAAATGTATGTGGATCTCGAAGGAACCAGCACTACTCCTTGTTGCTGGGTCTGTCTGGCTGCCGCGCAAAAGGAAGACTCGGCGCATGATGCCCAGGGTATTATCAGCGTCGTTCGTTCGTTTTAGTAACACCTTCATCAGTGCAAGCACAACGCTTCGCCAGACCCACAAAATTCGTAACAATGAAAGTCTATCCCAACACATGCACGACCACAACAGTAACAGCGAAATGGTGCTGAAAGGCCTCGCCTTGCTCGACAGAAGACGACCTAGAAACACGTAACATGCGACCGACCAATCAATGTAGCCTTCGATCAAGTGCACCAATATACGCAGTGGTGTGCCGGTAGCGCCGGAGAGCCGTGAAGTTGTTTTGATAACAAAAGAACAAGATGGATATATATCAGTGTGCTGGTATGTTTGACGTCTTCGGGACCTTTGCGTCACCTGCGTGCTCGTTCGCCCGTGTGCGCGAGACAGAGCGGGATGGAAACAGGTGGTGTTGACAAGTACAACGAGTAGGACAATGGTCGGCCTTGTTGAGTGAGTGCTGCATCGACAGCGTGCCCTGCCTATGTCGCTCGCAGCACAGTCTCGTGCATCGATCCTCACAACAACTACGCGCGCCCCGACAACACGGGAAAGCAGCCTATGACACGGCATCGATGTTGCACGAAGGGCTGTGACCAGAGGCCAACTCTCTGGGAAAATAGGCATAGGCATAGGCACAGACCAGTGCACGTGCGCATAAAGCAGGCGCAACGAGAAAAGAGGATTGAAAAAAATCCATGACAGTGTGAACCACAGGTCGCAGACACCTTTTTTTTTGTGTTTGGTTTGCCGGTCCCGTCGATAACGGGGCCGGCTAACCTGGCACCGCTATACCAACGGTGCCAGACACCCCAGCAGATACCACAGAACCAGCAGCAACCGACCCTAATCCCCGCGAACGAGCGGCGATTAACCAACCGGAGCGCTAAGAAAACTATTAGCACAGCAACAGCGGCAGGACTAGTTGCGGTCAATAAGGCAAACCGTCAACTCGCGTGACCGCCATGCTGCCGCCCTAAACGGCCGAGGCAGAGAGATTCCGCCGCAGCCTGAAGGGCGACCCGTCCCCATGCTCGGTTATTAGGGACGGCTTCTCAGCCTCCAGGCCATGGTCGAGTCAGTCTAGTCGCGCTTGGGCCGGTGCCGCACAGGGGGGTCGCGGTTCCTGCGCATCTCGGCGCTGCGGGAGCGCACGATCCGCTGGTGAACCGCGGCCTCCACGCAGTAGTACTGCTTGATGTACAGCTTGGGGAGGGCGTAGTTGTCGAACACCGACGCCTCGCGGATGTCACGGAGCGAGGAAGCGTCCACAATGTTCCTGCTCGGGAGGCGCAGGGGGGGGGGGGG
>CACKRE030004594.1:236535-256888 GCA_902602495.3 Ectocarpus sp. CCAP 1310/34 | reverse complement strand
TGCTCCGGTGCCGCTGCTCCGTCCGGCGCCGCTGTAGTCAGCCCGAGCATAACGCCACTCGACCTGCTCCGTCCGTACACGCTCTCGTTGCTGTCCTTCCCAGTCCGTTCCTCGCTTTCTCCCTCATTGCACTCAAGGTTCTTGGTCTGAAATAAACAAAAACTCGCGCCGAAGGGGTCAACCAGCCCAGTTCAGCTCGTCGCCACCTGCTCCCTCCTCCTTTGATGGCGAAGCCAGGTTACTGAGGCAATGCAGCGCCCTCTAGCCAACCTAGGGCCGTGTACATAGTTCCCGTCCACCTTCTGACGGTGTCTGCCTCCGCGCACAAAAAATGAGATGGGCATCGCTGCCTACGCCGACGGCCAGAGGCCCGCGCATCTACATTTTTTCGCCTGACCCCATCAGTGCCGACTCAACTACACCACCACGCGCATGCCTCGCGGCGGATATGCGCAGCAGCAAGAAGGTTTCGGTCATCCCTTGAGGGTGAGTCTAGCCCTGCTCGCCAGAAAGACCCCCCCCTTCACTACAACCCACGTCTAAGCAAAAGCTTGTCTAGGAGCGAGGTGTATGTGTGCAAAAAAAGCAAATTCGAAAAATCGACTTTGCCGCAGACGCGGGAAAGGAACAGCTGACGTTTCTCGCAAAAAAAGTTGAGCCAAGCAAGGCAGAACGCCGAGAGAAACCTTCTTCGCGGCCTTCCACAGGCGTGTCCAGCTAGAAATTAATGTACCGAAATGTAAGAGACCGACGGAATGGGACGACAAAAAAAAACGGTTGACACGCGGCAACAAAGTGAAACGTTTATGTACTGTAGTCTAGGTGCAAACCCGCCGAAACAGGTGTTCGCGTAGTCTCCAGTTTAGAGACTGAGGGCAGAATACATGGAACGAACACAAGTGTATTATTCGGGCATATTGTGAGACAGTTTCCCACTTCATATGACCGCGCCCAGGTTAGATCCCACGTTCCAAACCTACTCCATTATGAGGGTGTTTGGGAGATTACATCTGACTGAGTCAGCCCAGGTGTGTGACCAAAGCTACACGGTAAGATGCAGCCCACATAAATCATTTGTTCCGTTTACATGTCGGCAGTTGTGTACGGCAACACATAGAAGTAAGAGGGAAGGGAAAGGTCCGCTGCTCCTAGCGTCGACTTTCACAGGTTTAGTATATTTGAGCGAGCAACAACGCTACCACCAACAAAAACAACAGACAAAAAATTCCACCTGCCTCTATGGTGGTGGAAGTTTGATTGACAGAAACAACATAGTGCATAACGGCAAGACGACTTCCATCTCGCCAGGTAACCGCGCGTTTTATGCCAATCGACGGCAGGGTGCGTGCATGTGTGCCCCGTCCTCCTTCCTCGCCCTTATACCCCCCTCCCTCACTTGAACCGAGTGTTCCATCAAAGTACCAAATCTCCCAACGGCCCAGCCACGACGCTCTCTCTCAACCTCTGGCTTTCCTTTCGCAAGAATCCCTTCATGTATTCTTTCAGGTCGGAAAACCTCTGTTCTCCTCTCCTTCCTCTTCCTCCTGCACCTGGCCTCTCTTGCCTCCCCCACCTCCCCGCCCTCCCTCCCCTTCCCCGAAACGCAACGCCTCCTCTACCGACACCACTACCCCGCCTCCGTCACTTTCATCGCCGTCCGTCGTGAGCACCCCCGCCACGACGTAGTACACGGCTGATTCCGCTTCACCTGGTGCTATGCCTTGTGACGAGGAAGGAGGCGAGAGTCCTTGTGATACCGTTGGGTCTCCCCCTGCTGTCGCCTCACCACCGTTCCGCTCCCGCTGCCCCCGACCTCATTGCCGCCAACAAATGCCCCCCCCCCGCCCTCACATTTCCTACCCTCGGAGAGAGAGCTCCCACCTCCCTGTCCTTCTCCAGAGCAATGTTGCCGCTCCTGCTGTTCTTGCTGACATCGCCACCCGTCCGCCGCCGTCACTGCCGCGGGCCTACCTGTCGCCGTCCCGTCCCTTGCCAGCCCGAGAATCCAGGCACGACCACCCCGCCGCCACCCGGCCGCCACCCTAAGAGGTTAAACATAAGCGACGAGTTGAACAGAACCCGCATAGTTCCAGAGCATGTTGGAGGAGGCCAGGGTAGCAGGTTTGCCGGCCGGGCCTCTAAGCGTTCCTTCTTCTCTAGCGAGTTGCCTGTGCTCGGCCACCACACTGGCTTCACTTGACCGGGATGCCTCGATTAGCTGCTCCAGCCCCGACCCGTCGCTCCTCTCCCCTCCTCATGTTGTTGAAAAGCCTGTCCCCTATTCTTGTAGGGACTGACACGATTGTTCGGGACACTAACTTCGCAGCAACTATTCATTGCTCGTCTACTGGTCATGCGAGTATGTCGTAGCGACTCTGTGTGCTGAAGAAGGAGGAATATCTCCCGTAATGAGCAACGAGCAAGGTGGTGGGTGAGTTCTCGTTTAAACAACGCGCCCAGGCTAACAACACACTGCAGGCGCCACAAGCGTCGGATTCAGCTGCCCCAGACCACCTGATTTATCTGCTCAACTCACACCCCAAGCATGCGGGACGCGTGTGGAGCAGCACTCTTTCGCTGCCTCTACAGTCGGCAGTGTTCGTTGTTGTTTGGGAGCGCACCAAAAACAAACACACAGGGAGGGCGTGTCAACTACCTCATGACATCAATATTGCACTAGCGACAAGAGGAGGCAATCACGAGCCTCAACGTGCGCGTTTACAGAAGCCTAGGGTAGCCAGTCGGCGATACAGTCGAACAACGGGAGGGCTACATAGTCAACGTACATCTGTGCCTGCAAGCGAGCCCTGAGGAAAATAACCTCCTGCCCGGCGCTGGCGCTGCGTCTCTGCTGGGATTGTATCCCGCGGCGACAAAAGGCAATCAGAGGTGCCCACATGCGAAGAAACGACCGAAAGACACCCATCAGGAATGTACGGACTGTTTACGATATCGTGTTGTTTGGGATCATCGTGTCGTTGTGTGATTGCGCCGTGAAGGGAAAACCTCCCTAGCAGGCCTGAGACGCGCAGAATCCCTTGTCGTGTGACGAGAGGCGAAACCGATACATACACATGTTGTTTTCGTCCTATTTCATGGAAGCATGCGAAGTGTCAATTAACGCAGCGAGCCGCCACGTCAGCATGTACAACTGCTGTAGTTCGTAATCTACAGAATGTTGTTCTTGTTACTGCAGGAAACCTGTGAACGGGCGATGGACACTCTCGACGACGTGCATGTGTCTTTACTACTAGCATCAACCGCGCTAACCGGCTGATCAGTGTGATATGTCAAGCAGGTGATACATCTAAGAACTTGAGTACCATGTGTGAGCTCGGTTAAGAAACAACTATACTACAACTATCTAAATACTCTATAGCGGCTGTACTCTAGCTACTAACAACCCCAGCCTCCGCAAGAAGGCTAGACGTTCCTAGGTGCGGGGGCTGCCTCCAGTAGTAAATATAGAGGTACTTCGTAGTTTTGCACTAAGTGTTGACTTACTTGTGGACCCTTCGGGTCCATTTTTTCTATTGAAGCACGTTTTTCGTTCTTTATTGCGCAAGGTATGTAGCCTGTGGCCACGGGAATCGACCGCGTCCAGTGTTAGACTAGCACGGGCAGATGAATATGGAGGAGCACAAGCCGTACATGGTAGCTTGGTCCTCGGGAAAGGAGAACGTAAATAAACGTCGCTTGACGCTTTTGCTCCACGATCGTGTAGGATGGGAAAGAAAGGTGCCTGTTATTATTGCTGAAAGGTCTGAGACGAAGTTTTTGCGGGAACACGTCTCAAGTTAATCATCGAAGCCAAGCACCGCAGGTGGAAAGATAAAAAAAAAACGGTGAATGCTCAGTGCGTATGGCTTTTGTCTTGTGTAACCCTGGCGAGTGCGCATAAACATGCACCCAAGGGTGTAGTACACTGGCGCCCCGAACAGTTAGATGAGGTGACACAAGAACTTGGTAATTTGGGGGGTACTCGGACACACATCAGTGATCTTCGGGTACTCCGGAGGCTACGTGGATGTGGTGGACCTTACGAGCGAGGTGCTTCTTGCCCCATCCATGTCTGGTCTGTCACCTCATAACCGCGTGAGAGTTTCTTTGCGTCACCTGTGGATTGCATTGATTGTTGTTCATATCCAACCCTGAAAGGCGCGCGCGTGGGGCCCCAAGCCCGATCGTCGGTTCTCTTGATCCATTTCCAGGACACGTAATTTAATGTGATTGGAGCAGGAAGGTAGCCTACCGCTGATTCATTCTCTAGATTCTACATGTACAGCTCTCTGTACAGCGCTGGTCGCAATGTAGTCCAGTGTTGGCAACCTCGGGACCCTTTGACTTTCTACATTGCGGGTTCTTCTCTCTCTGTGGTGAAAATTCCCAACCATGTGGTGGAAACAAAGCAGTCATGAACAAACCCCCACAGCGGGGAGGAACTGCTGAACCCTTACAAATGGAGCTTCCTGGGTCGAGGCTCAGTTCTTCCCTGTCGCCACCATCAAGCAGTGGTCAATGGGCTGTCACGAATGGATGTTGTGGCGAGAAACCCATGAGCTGCTGTGTTTCTTGTATGTGTACAATCCCATCCATAGCTGTACGAAAATCACATCCTAGTTGTCTCGAAATGGTTCTTGGAACCGATCACGATTCCCAACGGTCAGCGAGTCGTATCCCGACCTCCTTTCTAAGCTCTTCTCCTGAACAACACGAGAGAAAATGGGCGGGGCACGTAATCTTCTAGCAGCTGACAGCAGGACGCAGAACCTGGCCGCCCCAAGCTATGGTGGCTGTCTCAATTTCCCCCTTGACAACGCTCCCTTCACAACCTCGCCCTTCTGTTGCTCCCGTAGCCGATTCATCTCCTGCCAATAGCGCTCGACTAAAAGCATGGGAAGAGGACATCAGGGGAGGGGAGGGAAGGGAACGGGGGCTGGGGGTCACTTGCTACCTGCAACCGCTACAATGCACGTAATCTGACCAATTTCAAGCTCTTCTCCCAGATATCATGTTCTGAGTAGACCACCCGACAACGCCCCTTACTGAAAACGACAAAACAAGCAGCGGCGAACAAGCATCTGACGTCGGGACTGTTCAGAACAAGCAGCACAAAACTCACGACAGATAGAGTCGGACAGGTGAGTTGACACTCCCGGCCGCGCGAGCAGATTCCAGGTCATTTCTGTCACGAGCGATGGGGCACTACGAGATGCAAAAAAAGAAAAACTGCATACGACAAAGGTCGGCGAACAAGGGTGGATGAACATACATTCTTGCTCGACGCTGCACACGATTGAGTCGCGTCTAGCTCGTTCGTTCTCCCGCCTGCCTTTCGTTGTGCCCACTTCACCGCGGTCAATGTTTGGCGTTGACGACAACGATCCCGCCCGTTCCCCAAACATGGTGCCATCACAGCTCGTAGTTAAGGTAGAAGCACCACCCCCACAGTCATTGCTGCAAGGAGAATAATGCGGAGGCGCCACTGTTTCCGGGGCTGTCGGACCTCCACCAACACCATCATTGCCAACGACAGTGTGCGGACGGAAATTGTTTCGGTGGGGCCAGACCAGGCCTTCCATTGCAGTCTCTATCCCTTCCACTACGGATGCGGCGTCTTGCGTCGGCAGCATTGACGGTGTCGCAACACCCTTGGCACAATTCAAGGGGAAACGACACCGGGCCTGTTCTTGATCTTGATATTCTCTCTTGCACCTTCCCCCGGCCACGGAAACCTTTTCCGCTCCCCCCTTTCCATGCACGGGGTGGACACCAACCGTTGGTTGATGCTGTTCGCGTCCCGCGGTCATGACGGCAACAGCAAAATCATCATTAGCAACACCACAGCTGGCGTCGGGGCGAGGGGAACAACGGTCATGACGTTCAGTATTCACGGTCGGCCCCGACGGCGGCTCAGCGGCAACAAACCGGTGAACGACAAGAAACTCGGGCAACACGAACGCCTCGTTCAGTATTCGATACTCCTCCTCTCGGGGGAAGAAAATCGAGTCAAACTCCGCTTGCCCCGGCGGAGGGGTTGGAAGAGAGAACTCATCAGCAGGATGCCCAGCAGAGCGAGGAGACGATGCCCGCTGCCGCTTTTGCAGGGCGATCGAGTCCGTTCTATGTCGCGGGGACAAAGACTTTGGGTCATGGGGCTGGGTGCCGCCATTACCCTTGCGTTGGCCCCACGTGACAGGGCTAGTAGTTGCCGCCACGTGCGTGCTTCCGATCATCACGCGACAGAGGGCAAGGAAGCGAAGCCCGGAAACAGCACCCCTCTGCTGCCCGTCTTCGCGCGACCCATCGCCAGGAACGCGGTGCCGTCTTTGCCGCTGTAGCGGGTGACAGCCCGAAGACGGCGGAGACCAGGACCGGTGTTGTTGTCGCATCCCACGGTCTTCGTCGTCGCACCCACAGCTGCTCCTGTTGGCATACTGACGTTCTTCTTCGAGCGTGCTGTGGCGGGAGAAGGCTCTCGGAAACTCCAAAGGCCGTTTACCATTGTTCCCGCCGGAGGTTTCTCTTCGGCCAGACGCTCCGACCGTCGGAGCGCCAAGAAAGGAATCAATCGGATCTCGATCCCAGTCATTCGTAGGCAAAAGACCCGCCTTGCCGTCTGTCAATGCAGCACCAGAGCTGTAGCCGTCACACTCATCCATCAGCGCGCCAGCGCCGCCCATTCCATACAAGACGACGTGCTCCAGACTTGCATCGGGAACGTGACAGAAAAGTCCTTTGACCTTGCACGGTTCCCTCGCTTCGGCGGCGCGTTGGAACCTTTCCAACAAGAACCTGTTCTCCATCTGAGAGTAGCGGTGGGGCGCACACGAGTTTGGCAGGGCATTTGGCGTTTTTCTCACCATGTGGTGCATTTCCACGTGCAGACAAGACGCAAAGCACACGCCTGCAGAGGGTGCAGGCAATGCAACATTGGATGGAGACGTTTCACTGACGGGGGCCAACACTGGAGGCTGTTGGCGAGCGAGGCAAGGTTTCGAGCCGCTTCCCTGCTTAGAACGTCAACCCAAAACAAAGAAGCAACCATAGAGTCATAAACGAGAGCGAGGACAGAGAAGCACAATGCCTATTCGGGCCGGCTATTGAGGGTGATGGCACTTCATTCTCACTGCAGCAATCACATCCGTGCTACAATGGGTGAACAGCCCAGCTGTCCGCACTTACATACACGCACTCATTGACCACCTTTGTACCTTATAGATGTCTAGCACGCGCACTGCTCCGTAGCGTGACTCGCTCGAAAAGAAACCCGGCCTCACGTTCTCCGTCGCCGCGCGCAGACACCGCTCGTGCTGCGGGTGGGTAGGCGGCAGACGCCTGAGAACGACGCACCCTACTCCAGATCGGCGACAACGGGGATTTAGAAAAGGGGTCTTTCGGGACTGTTTGACAACAAATAACACGGTGCACACAATATCGATATGATGAAAAAACGAATTTAAGAACAACTGAGCACTTTGCACCTCGCGTTCGATGCTCCGCAGTCGTGGCCAGCGAGGCGAGTCTTGCGGATAGCTCGAGCCGTTCCACCTCCCTCCTGCAATGCTCGTCTTCGGCGGCCATCTGAGCGTCTTCTGCTCCCATTTCTGCACTGGCTGCGGCTGCAAAGCTGTATTCACGCGGACGGCAGAGGTGGGCGGTGGCCGTCGAGAGCTGAATCCCAGCGTGTGAAGGCAGGCCGCAAGCAGCAATGGCGAAGAACACCGTGGTTGATCATCTTCATGGACCACAAGCAACTTGTTAACAATATCAGACCTATAGGTATCTTAAATGCCTGTTAATCAAATTCAAGTAGGCGATGCCACATGCAGTATGAGAATGTCGTGGCACGAAGCAATACTGGCTTCAGTATACGTGATATAGGCCATTGACGAACGCTTCAAATGTAACTGGACAAGAAAGTGTCTTGAACAATCCACGGATGGATGCGGTAGATTCTGTAAAGGGTCGTAGAATGTTGATGCTTCCTGGAACGGGCACAGGTTTCCTATAACTGTTCGCAGGAATGCTCATGAGAAAACTCCAAGATATGGTTAGAACAGTTCAAGGACGGTTTCCGGAACAGCGTGTCTGGCCTTCTAGAAGGCATCCGTTTTCCAAAGAACGGCACGAAAGTATTACAAGGCTTATTCAGAGTTTCGTCGGTGACGAAAATACTGCTGACCAGGCAGAGCTCACCCCCTACTGGCACTCTGTTTCTTACCCGGCTCAACAACCCAACAACAGCAATGTACGCATACAACATGATTTTCTCACGTACTACACATGAACCAAATTCCGCTTGGTTGTAGACTCACGCCTACACCCAGTGTACGTCCGCACATCTGTCACAAGGTCTGGTACGCACGTTTGTTTGATGTTTGCTCATACATTATTGTATTACTGCTGCTGTACGTAGCTCGTCACCACCTGAATATGACTGCAGACTACGCAGTGATGGCATCTCCAGCCTATGCTACATACCTCCAGTGAGAACCTCTTTGCAGCAGATCTATCTATTTGCTGAAGAGCACACACCAACCAATTGCGCAGAGGCACGCCCATCAGGGAAAAGCGGTACTTGATTACGCGACAGTCTGAGCGAGACCCCAAGAAGCCACGATGTTTAGCACGACCTACAGTGATCCCCACCTGAGCACAAGGCGGCCCAGACGACAGTCTAGCTGCGCGCGACTCTCTGCGCACCCTTCTCTATACCCTCCCACCGCGGCCTGGGCCGCGGCTAGCCGTGCTGTCGCAAGGGAACGCGCGATCGTCTTCGAGGTCTCGAGGTAGTCGACCCTTCGTCGTCTGACAGAACGCCGCTGTATCCGCACGCCCGACACGAGCCCGCACAGGCCACCGGCGGCGGGGTCGACAGCTCCGCCAGGTTCCGCCGCGTTGGACTCGGGATGGCAGAGCAAGAGATCGCGCAGCTCTCCAGACAGTCCGGCAAGGAGTCCAGAAGAAGGATGGCCAGAGCCCATGCTATTAGGGGCCGCCGGTGCACTACTATCAGTGCAAGAGGCAGCGGCAAGTGTTCCCGACGCACCGCTGCCACTGCAGCTCGTCGCTCTGTTTGTCGCAAGTGCGGATCTTGCTGTTGACACCCCAACTGGATCGGCGCTGCGGCAGAACAACGTGTTCTGCGCCGAGCGTAAGAAAATTTCCCCACTGACCATGAAAGGCCCCCCCCTGGCGTTGTTGTTGGCGTGGGAGCCACTCTGTTGCCCTGGTGGTTCAACTCGATCGCTGCTGACTTGCTTAACCGCCACATGCATATCATCCGCAGCCATTTTGTCCGCAGGCTTATTATCCCTGCAAGAAGATGTGAAGATCGGCCGCTTTCGAGCTGCTGATTTGTTCGATGGGATACACTTCGCGAGTCACCAACCTATGCAGAAACCACCAAGCCTCCGCTAGGATCGTGCCCCATGCGCGTCAAGGCATCTCGCTGGTTGCTGATACGAAGCAGAGTATCCGCAGGACGAGGCAGGTGTGAACATCAGGGCAACAGGACGAGGCAGGTGACATTGGACATTTGTCTCGGGGGCGACGGAGAATCAAGATGACCAAGAAAGTACCACCCGCGGAGCCCCTCGGTTGCACGCAGCGTCTTCTGACTGGTGGTTCCGGTTTCAGCACTCTGGCACGACAGTACTCGACGCTCTGGTGGAGGACGGAGACAAAACTTGGCGAAAAGCTTTAAAACATCACATAATACACGCGTGAGTCGTTTTTAATGGCAATTGTTTCCTTGGATGGGGGTAGTCTCCAGTCTTTGGCCTTAGGCGTCTGCGGCCTGGTTTACGCACCGTTGTCCTGCCGCTGTGGGAGGCGAACTTTGACGACGTGTGGCAACGCGTAGAGTGGACCAAACCAACCAGCGCTTTGAGAGTCAAGCATTTGATAAGCATGGAGCTGAAATATCGATTGTAGAATTTTGGATCGTATCTGTGAAAGCCGATGTAGACTGTAGACCTTCGCGCAACGATGCCTCGAAACGCGGCGGAACCTCGCCCGGTGGTGAGTCGATGCTGCCGCCAGTGCAACAAACCAACGAAGTGCAAACTGGTGTTCACCACACTAACTCCGGCCCCGCTCCATTGTACCCGGTAAGTCTCGTTGGGCATGCTCTGCACTCAGTCGATGTGCCCTTGATTTGCAAGTCTGCATGAGAGCACGCTTGGGTATGTGAGCAATTGTGTGAGTCTACTGCACAATCCGGGGCTGCACAACTCACGAGCCGACCAGGGCGTGGGTGCTTGGCTGTGGAGACGCTAGCAGGGCTAGCATAGCTTTCGCGCCCTCGCCGTGGCACGCCAATGGTCGCCGACGCGTACTTTCCCGGCTAAAGGTGTAGGCGTGTATAGCAGTACTCCTGTAGTTGCGCGACTGTAGGTATTTCCTACTGTAGATCGGGCGGGGTAATGAGCGGCGGTAGCCAACTCAACCTTGCAGTAGTCTATCTGCAATGCTTTTGCGCGGTCGTGGGCGGCAGTCGATCATAAAAAAAAACAAGGAAGGGCTCCTGGAACGAACGGCCGTTGCGGAGTGTGCGTACAGCAATACGTAGGTGAGACGATACACCACACCCCGTGGACCAATTTCAAAGCTCGGTTCCTCCACACCACAAAGAGTGGCGATGCCGATAATGTTGATGTGGGAGCCTTCTCTTTTACAGCTGTTCATACAACGTCTTGCTGGGTATACGCATCCTCTTCGATGTGAAGTACTCGAGCTTTCATGCCCGGTACAGAGGGTGTGGTATCTTACGTCACCTACGGCAGATGTGTGCATACGTTACCCCGCTGATTTCGGTTTTCGGGGGATTCTCTGCTCAGAGTAACGCAGCTGCAAAGCTATTCCCCGCGAGCTGTGTGTATGCATCGCCTTGTGTGGCGGCTATTAGAGGACACCGGGCCATAGGACCTACGGAAGCTGTGGTGGCGAGAGTCGGCATGATGCATGCATGCGAGAAAACAAAAACACGCCGCCCCACAAAAGGCCTTTTGTCTCGTGATCCCTCCCCATACATCGAAGTAGCCGCAATGACCATGGCATCCGCCACGAGCTGTGTGTATCGCTCCCTTCCCCCGCCAGTGCTGTTGTGCCCCTCCCGGTGGTTGCGTGTTTAGCTGAATACTTCCTCTATTCCAACTGCATGGCTACGTGTGTGTGAATGTGGGAGATCTACGGTGCCTTGGCTTGCATTTCCTGTAACTCCGCGGGGATCGGGGTGAGGATCTCCTATGGTTTTTGGGTAGAAATGCCGGTGAAGCACGACCATCTGCTGTCGGAGCACGACCAAACCGGTGTGGCGAAGAACGCCCTATTTTTATTGTTCGTCACAAGCGAGCAGATCGTCAAGCGGTGCTATTTTTATAGTCGAAAAGGATGGAATATTCAGGCAGTCGTTTATTGAAACTCAGGCCCCTGGTAGATAGAGCCGTATTCCCTCTTCGGACGGAGGGAAAAGAACGGGGGTGCTTCGCGCTACCTGAAGCAAGATGTCTAATGAACGTTCCATCGCCATCGACCGAGAGTCCGGCGGAGGCAAATAGTAGAGTCGGGCAGAGCGCTTAGCAGTTCCTGCCTTTCCAGCAATATCTTTCTCTTCTGTCCCTTTAGCTTGGTCTCGCGAGTTGTGTAAGAGACTACTTGTTCTGCGTGTTGTGGGTGGGTGCGGGGTTGCTTCAAGGTGTAGTTCGATCGGCGCGCGACTGCGTCTGCTTGCTTGCGCAGAGCCCGTCACGCTCTAAACATTTACGCCGGGTATGCGTGGAACGCCGCAATATGCGGAGGAGGCCTTTGCATTGCCGTACCGCTGAGAACTACATGCGCCTCTACGCTCTTGTGGAAGACAAGGACTACTATTTACTAGAATAGGGAGGGGTAATGAGCCGCGGCGACTCAAACCCTAACAGTACAATAGTCTATCTGAGATGCTTTGGTGCGAGACACGCTTTTCCAGGCAGCCAGCTCCCCGCTCGAGTGTTAATATGCTGCAACCGGCGGAGAACACGCATACACACGCTCGCCCTGTTACAGCAGTACCGCCAAACGATCGGGCAACTAACAGCACTGCCGCCGGCATCAATCAACGGTAGTCGTAGCAGACGCGAATGCACTAGGTAGTCGATAGATTCCATTGGGCTGCGAGGTGTGGAAGGTGATAGGAGCACAGCCGTTCAAACAGGGCCAGCTCTGTTCATTATGGAGTAGTTGTGCGAAACTTCACGCGAGAAATCTCTTGTAGAGGTTGCGATTAGGCCTACCGATCAAGTTACATTGATTTTACATTGATGGCCAGCATACGTTCTGTAAGAACCTCAAACACTCAACTGCTTATCAATCTGGACAACATCACCGTTGAAGCGAGATACACGTTAAACCTCCTCCCTCCCCCGATGCATTTCGCAGGTGCGCTAGGAATGCAAGGGGTGAACATGAAGCTTTTCGCGTTCGTGATCGGGGCACTTTTCGTGTCCCGGGCTTGCGCCCAAGCGGCGGCGATGAGGGGCCACATCGTGTCCTGCTCCGGATGAAAACTAAACAAGCTCCCCGAGGCCAAGAAATTCCTCAAGAATCCCGAGCACGCCGCAAGCTACGAGGATATCGAAGTGAGTTCCGCCGATGGACCCAATGGGAATCCCGCCAAGGCACTGGTGTCGTGTACGCCGCGCAAGGTCGTGCGATCCCCAACGCACCCGACCTGCCATTTCCTTCTCCGTGATACCCTGCGCCACGAGGATGTCCCCACGACAACAATAGTTACCGTTTCCCTTGTGGCCGGCGTATTCATCCCTCGCTCGTTGTCTTGGTTGCTCTCTTTCGCTTGCTTTCCAATCCCAGGTTGAATTCAAGGCCGGCAAGCCGCCGGTGTTGACCCTTTTCGACAAGGCCTCCGGGGAGGAGACGGAGAGCATCAACCTCGAGAAGTTTACCATCGATGAGGTGATATAGGGACAGGTCGTGTGCGACGAATGAAAGGCGAGGGCCATGAAAGCACTTTCGTAAGTTTGCCATCGATGACGTGATGTGATGAGGATGTTGCGTGCGACGAGCGAAAGGCGGGGGCCATGAAATTGGGTATCTTCGCCACTCGCGATGACTTCGTCCCATGCGGAGGATGTTTTTGTTTCCCGCCCTACGTCCAAACAGGAACGGGTTGCTTTCTCCTCAGCCTTAATGCTTAGCTGTTCTGTTCTACGTGGACTCCTTGGCGAACTGTACTGGCCTGGTATCCGTCACGTCGACGTCTCCGTTCGGACACCGGTTGTGTGTCGGACGTCCTCCCTTAACCCTCTCGTGAATTTGTGGAACCCGATCTTGTCCCATTCGGCTCGCATTGAACAGAGAGAGTATCGTGTTCAAGAGCCTCGCCAATTTCCCCCTTGCGCACACAGAAGAGAGCAGCCTTGTGACCCCCTCCTCCTTCCCGTTGTCACGTTTCCGCTTGCTTCTCGTGGTGTGGGATGTGACATATTCTCTCTTGCGCCGAACGAACCATCCGATCAGATGCACGAGCTTCTCGTGTCTCGGGGATTCGTCCGCCGTGCGGATGCCGCGGACCTCGCCGAGGTGAAGGCGAAGGAAGCCATCGCTGACGAAGCCGCCGCGAAGCAGAAGAAGGAACGGGCCGAGGCCGCTGCCAAGCGTAGGCTAGAGAGGGAGAACGACAGACCGGACAGGGGGGCCGCGAAGGTTGGTGCTGAGGCGCGATGCGTCTGTCTTGGTCGCACCGTGTACATGAAGTTCGATAACCCCGAAACGTGAACTTGGGGGCACCCGCAAGAAAGCTGCCTCCCCATCCCCCTCCGGTTCACTTTCACCCAGCCCAGCCCGCAGCACATTCGAAGTCACAGGCATCCCGCCCAATTACGCCGCCGCCACGCGCGGTGGACTCGAGGAATCCACAGCGTGGTACCAATCCACTCCCTCGCCGTGCTATTAGTATCTGTTTAACCAAAGTGGGTTTTCGCAACCCGCAGCGGGACCGCGTTCGGCAAGCCGCACGTGCAGTCCTCACCTGGTTACCTCCGGACCTGGGGGAAGACACCGACTTCTCCCACGTGTGGTCTGTTTTGGCCTCCAACCGACAAGAATGGTATCTCCAAATTTGTCACGACCACGGTAGCTACCTTCACGCACAGCGGCAGCCGCATTCCAAAACAGAGCACAGACCAAGATTGACTGCGACGCGAGCCTGGCGCCCAAAGCGAGGGCGTCGTCCAGGTAGTTCCGGTACCCACCTCGGCGACGCCGTGAAGCTGATCTTGCCAGCGAGCTTCACAGCGTCGTCGAGGTGGTACCGTAACTGTCTGGAGGACGTCCTCCCTCTGGGCGCCAGGCTCATGTCGCCGACTCTGTCGATGTGGGCCCTTGTGTTGGTATGCGGCTGCCGCTGCGGGGATGAGGGCAGACAGGGCGTTAGCTACCGTGACGGTGACTACGTTGGAGGTGCCATTCTGTCGGTTGGAGTCCACGAAAGACCACACGTGGGAGACGTCGATATCTTCCCCCAGGTCGGGAGGCAAAGCGGTGAGGACGGCACGTGCGGCTTGCCGAACGCGTTCCCGGTGGGGTATGCTAAACCCACTTTGGTACGTATTGGCTAGCACGGCGAGGGAGGTAGTGGCACGACGCTGTGGACTCCTCGATTCCACCCACTGCGCATGCCCTGCCGGAGGTTTAGACACTATGCTTTCGCGTATATTGGTCTTGTTCGTTCTTCTGACAGGCTCATCAAGCGGAAGATCGCGCCGCTATGGGCGAGAAGCGCAAGTTCGACGCCGTGAAGCGGAAGGCCAGGGAAAGCGAGGCCGACGGGAGCGGAGAGCTGTAGAAGGGGCGGCTGTCCCCTCCTCTTCTATGTCAGCATTGAGCGAGAGCTTCATGTTTTCGTTGACTTAGCGGACCACAAGCTGTTTTCTCTCGGGGGATGTTTGGCTTCCGTCAGAGCATCATATGCAATGGCGTTACCGCCGGCCACTCTCACCAAGAGAATGTTGTTGTTGCTGTGGACCAATAGCACCGCGTGCTTGTAGATCGAGTCCTTGTAGCTCTCTCCCTCCGCAAGAAACCTTTGAACCAACGACAGTCACTTGAGGATCTTTCTTTGAGCGTAATGACGGATGCACCTGTATAAACCCTTGACTACGGGGATCAGGGCATCTTGAAGTGTCTCGAAGGACTTTCCGGCGGCGTTATAGGGAATTAAGGGTCCGTCGAGGGTTATAGGTTCATCTTACAGGTTTCGATTATGTACTAAGTATTAAAGTTATTTCACAATTTCCCTCGATTGTGTCGTCGTGAAGGGCTGCGCCTTTTGGCAGTCGAGTGTGCTGTGTGCCAATCGCTGGCGAAGTATTGGTGTTTGTTTGGATCATCGCGGGCGCCTTCGCGGGTGTGTGTCCGTGTTTGCCCTTTTTTTCCGAAGGGGTAGCCTCATGATGTGCGCCCGTTCATGTGGCAGATATTCAGGTGGAGGAGGCGTCTTTTTGTCCCCTGGCATGCACAACCTAATTCCGATATGCGTCACAGTGGTGGGTAAGCTTGTGTCGCACTCAACGTGGCGTGGATGTCGGGACTCTGATTGTGTGGCGGTACGGCACGGGTGTACTGCTGTAGGTGCAGGTGCAGGTGTACCTGCACCTTGGTAATGCAAAAGCAACAGCTCCTTGTTGCGTATGCACTTGTCGCGGGTTGCCGTGCCTGGCGAGCGAAACCCTTGCGTCATGAAACAACAGCAGTGATACTTTTACCTTTGTTCCCCCTGCAACACGCCTGTGCCTGGCAAGCAAAGCGCGCCATGTCGATATATTGCGCGGGCTAAACGTCCCCACTTGCCAGCCCTCGCACCACTACTGGACGGTACGTTTTTAGTTCAAGCAAGCATCGAATTCCCTCAGATGCACCACGAAGGAGGCCGGTTTCAACCCTGCTGTGTACAGAATAGCGCTATTTGGTATCCTTACCTTGAAAGAGTAAAAAATGGCCCCGCAATAGCTGCTACGCGTGGCTTGCTCCGTCCGAATCAAACTCTCCAAAGCACGCACAGAGCGGCCGCCAACGCAAGTCTCTTCGCTAACTACGTTGTTCGAACCCTACGTAAAGGTGGCCTACTTCAGAAACCAGGGTCGCATGCTCACGCCACCTCAATCCTCATCGCCAACATGAGCGCCTTTCCCATGTGAATCAACTCCGGTAGCCTTCAGTAGAAAGGGCAACTTGCTTTTTGTGATTGAAACATCAAGGCCCGGAGCTCACAAGACGCCATCCGTCTCCCATAACTTCTTGTTGTCTCTGTGCTACATACACTGTAGGAGTATACGCAACGGGTGTCAAACACCAGTATCCCTGTACAATATCAGTCAACGGGTGGGCCTGCTTCTCCTTCTCGTACCCGGGGGCGACGAGTTCTGTCCCCTGCGCGGTGGCGAACGAATGAAGTCGTCCCTGCTACCGGCGGTGCCGCTAGCACTATAACGGGCAGCGTGTCGGGGATTCCGAGAGCGCGGGGGGGTCCTTTCGCGCACCTCGTGACCTACGAACTCCAAAAACTCGCGGTAAGAGATGTTGTTGTCTTCCTCGGTATCCTATGAAGATAGGGCACGGGCACCGACACGTGGAGAGGACAGACATGACTGAGGTCATATTTGTCAGGGGTTCGAGGATCGATTGCAACATGGTGTGCCATTTTCTTCAACGGTCCATGTTTGCGCTGAAAAAAGGCCTCGAACTTGCTATCGAGGGTCGAGCGAGAAAAAAGTGGGCGGCGCTTCACCACACTCGGATGGCCGCAAATCTCACCAACATTCCGGTTAGATGACAGCTCGAGAATACACTTGTTTACCAATCGCACAACGTTCGCACCAAATACTCCAGCAAGGCTTCGCATTCGGCCTCGGTGAGATTAAGACCCAGCCCATCCAACAGGCATCGCCTGAATGCCAGAGAGGGCAGCGTTCCCAGGCCTGAATGGTCGGCCGCTTCAAACACTTGGCGAAATGGTGGTGGGCCGTCTTCCTCCTCGGTCAACCGGCCGATTTCCTAGCATGGAAAAGCAACGAGTGTATTCTCACGATTCGGAAGCAGTCCGGAAGCACGCGACGTGCGACGTGTACGGGTGAGGCCATCAACATGAACGATGAGAGTGCGCACCTGAGTCCATGCGCTTCACGTTGTCGCTTTCGAGGGGCGGGTTGCACGCCTGAATTGCAACTGCACCGAATAAAACGTGTCGTTGTAGCGGTAGTCTACTCCTTTCCTTGTTGATACATAGACTAGAATACATGGTAACCAAACCATCATTAATAGTGCTTTAGTCTGGGCGGCGATGTGTAGCCCGACTCTTTGACGCACATCTGCTTTGACGCACATCTGCAACAACATACTTCACAACGAACGCGACCTCGTGTGTGATGTATGAACTCACTTCCTTCAGCCTGTCGACGAGACGCTCGATGTTGCTTGCGCTGGAACGGCGGCGGCGGCGTCTCTCAGATTTTCCTACCTTTCGCCTTTCACGTGCACTACCGTTTCTACCGCCACCTCCGCGGGGAGGACGGTGTCCTTCCATTGCCTTGACAAAGTCTTTGTAGCAGACGTACCCGTACTTCCGGCCCTGTCCATACAAGTTCGCGGAAGACAATTGACTAATCCTGGATACAGCCAGACAGTGGCAAGTGAGACAGGCGAGACAGCCAAAGCGTTTCCTCAAACATGTTGAAACTTTGCGACAATCCAGAATACTTCCAGCCCTGGTTGGCCATGCAGTTGACAAGGACGGAATCATTGTTGAACTGCACCGTAAAACCTCGTTCACTCGCGCACAGCGTCGAGGATGAAGCATAGTTCACTTGCCGGCATGACGCATTCGACGTCAGTACCAACAATCCTGGATTCTTTCTTTGGAGTGTACTTCTAAGTATGTAGTCAAGGCTTGGATGATTGATAACTATGTGCCAGCAAGGAGCGAATATTTGGTCGACCTTGCATGTGTCGACTCCACCATCTTTGTAGGGACGACTCACAACTTCTTCGCTGGCACTTATTGAATGCCACGGCCATTTCACAAGGCGCACTTGCCTGGAAGGACTCCACGACGCGTGAGACGTCCCAACGGGACAGGTCCTGTCCGAGCCCGAGACTCTGCAATCCTTCCCAAAAATCATCTTTGGAGACCTCTCCCTGCCCAAAACGTATCGTCGAGAATCGAGTCGCTGGCACCGCAACTGGAAGAGTGCGGAGAACGATGGATGATTCTACGCTCCTCCTCTTCTACTAGCAGGGGTGTCGTACAAAGCTAGCGGTACGGGATCGGATATAGGACCAAGCACACCATAGAGTCCGCATTTGGATAAGCGACGGCGTAGCGTACACAGATCGGTTGGTGATGTTGCCCAGGGCCCAGGGCATATTTGCGCAGGGCTTGAGAATTACCCATTATCTCGACCGGAACAGGTCATTGTGTTTCTGTCGGCGGGCGTTCTACAACAGAATTCTGCAACACAAACCTGACCTGTCCACGACGATCAAAGTGCTCGAATGACTCCAGCAAGTCAACACCCCTCTCGCGCTCCGCGGCGTGGACAAGACTTCGAAGGCCATCCAGGACTGCTGTTGCTGTTGACGCCGAATCCGTGCTCGAATCGTCGCTATCGGACTTTCCAGTCCAGGTATTTTGAAGCGGCAAAACAATGTTAGATGGACATAGGTATCACGGAGAATGGTCGTACGAAAGAGGGGGATGTGAGACATCCGTTAGGAGGGAAGTGTAAAGGGTAAAAGACATGTTGTTCCTGGGGACCATATGGGATACTTGGATGATGGAATCATGAGGACATGAGGCGTCGAGCAGGCGAATGCGAACGCGTGTTACATAGTATGATGTTACTTGGGCCAATTGGAGCGAAACCCAAGGGGGGCATTCAGAGGTTGGGAACTCGGATGTATACGCCCATTACAATCCACGGCCTGGAGCATTGCGTGAAGAAGAACGACGACGGTTCCATTCAAACAATTTTTTGGAAACAATGACCTCCTCGTCGGAGTTGCTTCTTGCGACCGCCGCTCCACGGGTGAGTGCGTCCCGAACGTCCGACAGATGCACCCTTCCGCGACGGTCAAGGTCGAGGGAGTCGCAGAGAACAACGATTTCCTCCTCCCTCAGCTTGGATGCACCTCCATGCAGCTCGAGCGACCTACGCAATTCCCGGCGGCTGATCTCCTGAAAGGCAGAGTAGTAGTGAAGTGAAAGAAACGCAAAGCATAGGAGCTAGTGTGGGAAACCTTTCGAGGGTAGCGCTTCATCTGAAGCGGGAATGGGCCAAGAATCCAGATTGTCTCCTCCAGATTTCCGCAAAGAGGTGCAGAAAAGAGAAGGAGACCGGTGAGGTGGCTGAAGGTGTCGCGGTGCTCCGAATGACCGGCTTACAGTAGAAATTCTTGCGAACCAGGATGCTCGGGGAACTGTGACGTCGGGTGTCAAAGGTTCTTGTTGTATCATGCGCGGCATGAACACTCTGACGTGAAATTTCCACGGAATTGTCGCATGAAAAGGTTTCACACACTCGGGCCTCGCCCATCGATAGGAGAATATAGTGCGTCCCAAGGATGATTCGTCGTCAGCCTTGGAATCCCCTCGGATGTGTGACAAGCGAACATAAACTCCGTGCTGACCTAGAGCTCGTTAGATGTCCGCATCTCTCGTGAACGTTCCTTTGGCCTATGAAATAACTTGCGATATCCCTTGCTTGCAGCGTGTTGCCTGTGCCCAATTCACAAGTATATATGCAGGCGTTTCGGACCAACTTCACAACGTCACGGCGGCAATGAGACAAAACTCCACGAGGAGGTGCTCGCGCGGAGCTAGGCCAACCGAACTCACTATTCACGACGAAAGAGCAGTATTGTTGGTAGCCAACGTGTAACACACCTCACGGCCGTCAACGAATCGACCGAGGTCGGAGATGAATCGGCGAATGAATCCATCCCTGGCTGACGATGTTCCGCGCTGCGTGCGTGCCATTTCCTCCACGACACGCTCCCAAACGTCATTTTCAACCTCTCGTGCCATGTACTCGACGAAGTCCTGTACATGGTCCATTTGTGGGAAACACAGGTGTTCGCGGTTTGGTACTGCTGGCGCCACGAACGCCACGTTTACGTCCGGATGACCTGCTCTTGAACACCCGACGTTAGCGACTGCATTTCTACAAGGCAATTAGTGCATCTGTTCGCGTATTTTCCTTTCTCTTTGTCCGCCTCTCTCTCTCTCTCTCTCTCTCTCTCTCTCTCTCTCTCTCTCTCTCTATCTATCTATCTATCTCTCTCTCTCTCTCTCTCT
>CACKRE030004594.1:213672-227023 GCA_902602495.3 Ectocarpus sp. CCAP 1310/34 | reverse complement strand
CCCCCCCCCCCCCCCCACTATTGGCCCCTTTCTGTCTCTTTCCCGCCCCTCGGTGCTTCGCTCCTATTCCTACCACTCGCCTGTAGTCAATTCTGCTCGTTTCTTCACCCCCAACCCGACCCCCGCGCACAGCTGTAGAGTCTTGAAAGTACTCCATAGCTGCTCGTAACAGTTCCGGAGACAGCTCCAGAGACGGCCGAAGGTTCCGCAGAGCTAGCGCAAACCGTGGACGATCCAGCAAGCCGGTGGACTCCTTGTCGAGCTTTGCGAAGGACGCGCGGAGATCAGGCAGGGGACATGTGCCCTCCAGCCTACCGAAAATAGAATCAACATGGTCCTGGCCAGTGGCAAGCAGTACGGGCGAGCGGCGATGCCCATCATCAGAATGCAATCCGCATTGGAATCGCATGATGCCCATCGTCAGATTGCAATCCGCAGTGAAGTCGCATGTACTATTTTCAAATGGTTGGAGTGAACGGGGACAAGATGAACGACTATCGGGTTCTTCGAGGGCGTTTGGGTGGGGTTTGGAAGAAACGTGCGCAACACGAAAAATGTATGGAACTCTTGGCTGAGCTCCAAGACTTCCGTTCTACGCATTGCGATAAAACCGAACTTGGGTACTCGCCTTCGCCAAGCGGCACAGGCATCTCTCAATATCACTGAAACCAAACAGTCAGTTGCATCGTCGTGTGTCAAACTGGACAAGCTGCACTGTGGTCTCGACCGCCGTGTTGTTCTGTCGCAAAGAAAACCTAAAGGAGAATGAACCACCAACTTTGTTCTTCAATTCATAACTTGCCCACCTCGAGGTCGAGCACGGAGCTCTTCCCCTTGCGGTCGACACCATCGACAAGACCACCCTCTCCTGAGACACCATCCGGCTGCCCCCCCGCTCCGCTTTTTCCTCCGGCGGTCAGACCTTCAGCTCCACCGCCGCCAACGAGACCCCTTCTGGTGCGGTACCCGCGGAATCTCGACTGCACGAGAGAAGCGGCGGCGTCTCGTCCGAGCCCGCCACCGGCGGGTCCAATTCGCGCCTGGCTGTTTCTGGCGACGGTGGAGGACGGGTGTTGGTTCGGGGGAGCAAGGCCCGTCCCGTTTCCGCTGCCGTCGAGGGTGCGATTGTCGTTGTCGAGGTTGACAATGCGGGGCTCGATTCCCTCTCCTTTAGGACCTACACCGTCGCCTCCAGAAAGAGCTTCGGCCGCGTCAATCTTAGCAAGAATTGCAGGTGTCGCGTGACCATGCCCAGATTTGTTGAGAGAGAGGGATGGGTGAGGAAACGGTTGCATGAGCAAAAACACGCTGTGACAGAGGGAGTTAGGGACTAAGCGAGAGGCATCGTGGCCTGGTAAACTTGGAGGCTGACGTTCTAGATCGATAGGAAAGAAACCGGACGCATTGTATTATCTGCCCTTTGCGTGTGTTTCCATGTACACAGTGCGAGCGATGGGGTCCGGGTTGTGATATCTACCATTCCCGCAGCAAGCGGTAGAATAACGAACCTTTTCCGCGGTAGCTCTCTCGATGTCCTGAACCTTTTCTCGGAACGCTTGTCTCCTCGCCTCGTCCCGTTCTTCTCCCTCCGCCCTTCTCAGCCTGATCTCCTCGTCGGCGTGGGTCGCCGTTGCCGAGGCGGCCTCTTCCAGCATGTTTCCAAGACCCCCGCCCGCTGCCCGTCCCCGTCCCCCCTCCTGCCCCGCCTTAATCGCGCGCCACTGCTGATCCCCCCCCAACAGCCCTTCGCTGTTGCTCTCCGGAGCTTCGTCCACCAGGGCGAACCCCATCTCCCGCAGCCCACGCTTGAAGGCAGGGCGACCTACCCGCCCCGCGCCCTCGGGGTCCAGCTTGGCGAAGACCTCGCCGGGGAAGGAGCGCCCCAACAGCCCGGCGTCCCGACACTTGACCCGTGCTTTCACGAGCGCCCGCCGAGCAGCTGCGCCGCCATCCCCCGGGCGCACCGCGCCGATCCAGCTCACCCAGTCGCCGCCGGAGCCCGCGCCCCCGCCCCCGCCGCCGCCGCCGCCACAGGAAGCAAACGCAGCTAGATGCTCAAGGGTAAGGCCGTGATGAGAACCAGTGCCTCCGCCGCTGCCGCTGCCTCCAGCGGTGTACGCGTACGCTGCGGCGAGCTCGTCGGGGGATGCCGTGAGGCTTGCCGAGGACAGCAGGGCAGACACGAAAGCCTCCTCCGACAGTTGTGTTTTAGGGTCAGACCCTTTGTTTTCGTTGCCAGGACGAGATTCGACGTGCCGAACGCCATGTTCCGGCCGTGTGATGCACATTCCCAAAAGTGGCAACACGTGCGTTCGTTGTAGGTTAGACACACGGCATGGTTGAGACGGTAGGTAGGGTAGGAAGGGCGAACGACTGAGTGGCTATGCAGTACAGTAAGAAGATCAGG
This sequence comes from Ectocarpus sp. CCAP 1310/34, assembly GCA_902602495.3. Taxonomy (NCBI): domain Eukaryota; class Phaeophyceae; order Ectocarpales; family Ectocarpaceae; genus Ectocarpus; species Ectocarpus sp. CCAP 1310/34. The sequence continues at coordinate 224,616 of CACKRE030004594.1, read as the reverse complement.
CGAGCGCGGGGGGGGAGGTCCGCCTCCCCTAGGATGCGAAAAAAAACGGGAACGAGAGGGGACGAAGGCGGACCGCGCCCTCCGTTTCTCCCACAGGAAGTGCACACGTTTGCCGAGGGGTGCGTTCTGTTGCCGATTTGCTCCAGGCCCAGAGCGTTTCCAACGTGTGTTTTCATCTGACATGGCGCACCCTCCCACACACACACGCGCACAAACACGACGCGATCCTGCGGACCTCCTTTGCAGAGACTGAACGTACGTAGGATTTTGCTACAACGCTGTGTACAGCGAACCATTCTAAAGGCCAACACCACCGCCACCATCGCCATTACCACAACCGCTGCTGTACGAGAAAATGTGATGATAAAACGCAGGACATTTGTCCCGACTCCTGAAAAAAAAAAAAAAACACCTTCTACACCCAGGACAGCCCCAAGGGCCTCGGTGGCGGAGAGACCATCCCGCTCGGAGGCATCGGCGAGGAAGGTCTGCATCTGGCTCAGGGCCGCCAGGACGGCGGGTGGGGGATCACTCTCCTTCAGGAAGGCGATGTAGTTCACCTGGCGAAATTTAGGTAAGCAGGCAGATGAAAGTGTCGGAGTGATCGGGCGAGAGTGTCAGTACCATGTGGGGCATACTTTGCAAAATCGGAAAAAGGATGGGAATATGTTTGTTTCTTCACAGAACAACCAGCAGCGCTTGCATCCAACCAACCTAACCGATGCTGACTCTTATGGCTCAACGGCAAATCGTTCTCAGGTTACGACAGCATCAAGCACAAACAAGCCCCGGTTTCCTCCCTGGAAGGGCTGAACGACCCGACGGCCAACACTAGCACACCAGACAAACACACGCCCTCCCGGCAGGCGGTAACCCAATTGTACCCTAACGAAATGAAGCATCACTCTTCAAGACTTCCCGTTGAAACGGTACGGGTTATTATACAACACTACCGCTGTACGCACAAAAAACGAACAAAAAAAATGCTGACAGATGTGAATAATGTGCGTGCACACACGATACGACCGATGCACGCGCCTGGCCGTCCTTTTCTGGCGAGAAGCGCGCCATGAGCCCCTCGACCTCCTCCGACGACAGGCCGTGCGGGCCCGGATCACCCCCCGTCCGCAGCGGCTTCACCCAACGCGCGGAGACGCAGACCTTTCCCGCTGACCTCCCCGTGGCGTCCTCGACCGTAGTCCAGCCGGCAACCACCGGACGCCCTTCCGCCAGCGGGGAGAGGTCGATCAGAGCCTCTCCGATCAAGCCCTGTGCTTGAGAGTCAGCCAGGAAGAACGGTCTTTGTGAGTTGCCCTACAGTAGATATTCTATCCGTCGACCGCACGATTCTCTGGACAACGGAGCAAGGGGGTATTTTTCCTGAAATTCTGCAGGGTGCTTCGGTAGGTAGACCTTTGGGACGTTTTTGTAGGTTGGGACAGAATATGCCCAGTGGTGTGATGTGTTCGGCGAAGTGGGAGAAGTTGTGTAGGGGCGGACGGCCATTTTTCCGACGTAACTCTGGTTGGTGGCCATCGTCTCGCAAATGAACAATGAACGAGACGGATGGTTGTTGGAACCGACGCAGCGTGCGCGGGTGCTCGGTTGGAGGTTGGGCGATCGCGTCCTCTGCTACTTTCTTACCTCCGATTCGTCGTCATCTGGCCACGCATCACCACCCTCCTGATTGGCGTCCGGATCGCCGGGTCCGTTGGCGAGATCGTCCATTACTGTGACGGTCAGGCGGTGACTGTGTGTGGCAGTTTCAGAAATCAGAGGGAGGACGAGACGCCAGTCGGACACGTCGTGGCTTGAGAGAAGCCAAACCAAACATCCCACTCTTCAGGGCAGGAGAAAAATCGATTCGCGCCAAACCCTGCCGAACCCCAGTGCACATGGTGAAACCTGGGCCGTAGCGTTGGCCAGTGCCGCCAAGCGGGCGTAGTAGGCCTTTCCATGTCCCGTACAGACGGACTATTTAGCCAGTGTTGAATCTACTTCCCTAGACTGTTCTCATTGTTGGTTCATGGCGAAATGCAGGTGTAGAGCGAAGGAAGAACTATCTCTGCTTCGGGGGCGGGAGAGGAGGCGGAATATCCGAAACAGGGACGAGGTGGTCTTACATTTGAACGCTCGTCCTTTTGTCGTTCGAGTCTTTTTGTGAAAGTGGATACAGTCTTTAGCGTACGCCCAATGTTTTCTTGACAGTCTTACTTCTTACGGTCCAGTGGTCCGTCTGCGGCACCTTGAGTAAAGTACTTTGCACGAACGCGCTTTGGTCTACTACGAATGTTCGCACCGGGTGGGCGGGAACCCTGAGCAAAGTCGGCGCGTGTTTACCGTCATTTCCGTCGCCGCCGCGGCCCATTCGTTGTGTTCGTTCTTTTCCAATACGCCTGCCATGTGTAACTACCGTAGTTATCCAACTTACCGAGAAAGGAAACGCAGCAACTTGTCATCCGTGGCGACGGGAAAGGAGGTGGAGTGCCGGAAACTCGGGTCGCGCAAACCGTGCACCACCGGGGTGAAAACATCTTGGAACCCCAGGAGCTGAAGTTGGGATTGATCAGATGGCGACAAGGGAGGGGATCAAGAGAGAGAGAGGGGGGGGAATGATCACGAAAAGTGAACGTAGCGGTGTGATACGAAAGCACACACGCATACACACAGTTGCTGCTGTGTTCGCTGGAATTGTATTATTGTAGTTGTGCTTTTATCGTTGTTGGTGCTTTGGATTATCTTTCTAATGGAAGGATCTGGCGTTAGCTCATCCTACGAAATGTATCTAGAGTCGAGGCCATCAGAAGCCAACGTTTGTTTTTTTACGCGGCCATCCTCCGCCCGGACCAGATATTAGAAATGCGCACGGTTATACTACGACGGGTTCTCACGACCAAGCAAGAAACGTACGTGGGGTTTGAGCGACGGCAAATCGACCCATCTACGGAATCTCTACCCATCGTTCCCCTAGGCCACTTGTTAACAAGCGGCCTCCGTTTTGAGTGAGCTCGACTCCCGCATGTTACCGCACTTGTCTCATTCACGCGGCCACTTCTCAGCTTGTCAAATGTCTCGGACTTTGTCACCTGGTAGTGAACGTAGGCTGCTGGTGCAACACTGTCCTTTCCCGCTTGTGCCCTGGAGGGGAGGTCGCGACATCCAATGATAACCACTTCCAGCTCGTTGCGCAAGCGCGTCGTGTCCCCCGCGAGGCCGAGGCCTCCGTGGAGTGTGGAATTCATCGCTCCGTTGCGGGCGGCGGCGGCGGCGTCTGCTGGCGTTAGATATCCGTTCGCCTGTGCGATGGAAGGGTACCACGACGTTTGTGCGATCACGGGTGACAGAAGCGATGGAGGAAACGTCAAACGACAGGCCGATGTAGTACCAACAACAAAGCAGGTGCAGCTGTAAGAGGGGGGGGTCATAGCAGGAGCTGTGCTTCAACCGAAACCGTAGTAGAGGAGAGACGGTTCTTCGTTTGGTTCAGGTGTGGAGCGGGTACTTGGTGATCTGGCTTGCGAGTTGCCGCCAGGGCCCGTAACAAGCGTCACAGCGGCTCAAACATGATAGGGAAGCCTCGAAAAAACAGAAACATCTCGACGCTTGGACAATACCGAGGCTATTTTCGCCCCGCCTTCGTATGCTTCCATGCTTACTGTGTACACAGTCGGCTGAAATCTACCGCTGTCCCACTTCTCCGCGCCGAATTTCTCCCTTGAGCTTTTTTTATCGTTTTCTGTCTGCTTATCGAGAATCTAGCGGCGCGCTTGGTCGTGTTACTTGCTGTTCTTCAAAGCCTGTGTCGATTTTGACTGTCAGGCACACTAGTCGGGGCTGGTGCTCCACGTTCGCCCCAATTTTGGTCGATGCCACGTTTACCTTGGCCTCCATAAGCCTGGCTTGTTCTACCCTCTCCTTCTCCTCCGGCCTTCGCTCCAGGAAGAGAGCGTACAGCTCCGTCACAGGCAGAGCCATCCGGATCTGTGTTGAAACGGTCAATATTGCACAGGATAGGTGTGCGCGGATCTATCAGCTCGGGTCCGGGTTTGAACCGTTTGGCAGAAAAAAGAGGTAAACGTGTGAATGGTTTTGACGAGAGTCAACTAGCAGGCCCGTGATCGTTTCGGCTAACATGGGAACAGGAGAGTTGTTCAGGCATGCCGTGCGGTCGATGAGGCGCAGGGCTTGTTTCCCATGTTGAAGACAAGGCGGATGGACCAGCATGGTCCTTGAAATAGCGTAACGGCTGCCTGACGACCTCTCTGTGTCGTATCGTGAGGCTATTGGGAGAGAATAATTCCGAACAAGGGAGGCGAACAGGGCGTGGAACTGTGAAGAAGTGACATGCAGCGTTGTGTTGTTTGAGTTTCCCATGGTGGATAAACGCTGACAATCACTCGAACGGCGGGCAAGCTGAGATAGATCTACAAGCAAGCGACCGGGAGGTGTTTACAGAGGTCGAAGCATTGCTATTACTACTATAGGTGCGATTGTATAGTATTCAGTCATCCGCCGATCGGATGTGGGTTGGTTGAGCTGTTTCGTAGTCTTTACTGCTACGGGTGAAAGTGTTTCAAGTAGGAAGGTACCCGAAGAGGCATTCAACCCAACACATCCGGTTTCACAATCTCGTACCTTCTTGGCATTGACGACGACATCCACATCCACGGCGCCAACGCCACACCAGTTGCCTCAATCGCTACCTCAACTGCTCATGATAGCGTCGACGGCAAAAAAAACAGCGCATATAGCAATGACATAGCCCCAAGCTCACCATCACCACCACCAACGACCAAAGCAGCAGCAAACCAGACGCACAACTAACCTCGACGTGCACGTAGCCCACGACCGCCCCGTCCCGCGTGGAGATGAGCGGCTCCCTCTGCAGGATGATCCTCGGCTTCGACGACAGGAGGCCGGACAGCGCCACCTGCCTTCGTCCGACCAGCTCGAAATCCGCGGCCCTAGCCTGGTTGAGCTCGAGCACGAGGCCCTCGGTGCCAAGGAAGCGCAAGAAAAAGTCGTCCACGGTGACCTGATTGCGCGAAAGAAGAGCATCGCTTGTACATTCGCCGTACATATATATATATATATATATCTACGGTGTTCAAAGCATTCCGTCTACGTTTGGAAATGCGCTGTGTAGTATGTATGCGCTTTTCGTCGCCCGACAACACGCGTTCCGCGATGGTTGCTGGAATTCCGAAGAATGAACACCATCAGCGGTTCGTGACTGCTTCAGTGCTGAACGAGAGTGGTAGTGGTACAGAAGATTTTCGCACTCTCACTGGTTGACCTACAATCTCCCGCAAGCATTATTCCGGCAACTAAAGGGGGATTGCAGGTGTTCTCGCTCCTTTAGGTTTGCACGAGATAAAAGCTTACTGGTGGCACTACACGCCGTAACAGGCCATGCTCGAGAATCCCAGTGCCTGATAACAGCTGGACTCAAAGCGCGTTTTGTGTGTGTGCTTTTTTTCTGACCCTTCGTCCACACAACAAACCTTGAACGTCGTCGCGAAGTCAAAGGCCGGCGACACCCCGGGCAGCAGAGGGGTCGCCTGGCTCTCGAAGTCAAAGAAGTCCACGACGATGAAGCTCGACGATCCGGCCGAAAGCACCCCGGGCTCCAGCTCGGCACCGACCACCCAAACCTGATATCCCGGTCATGCGATAACGAACAGAGTCAAACTCACACCGAGTAAACATCGAAAACGCCTTGAACGAGTGGTGTGAGGATCGCCCTCGGCCTGCTATTTCCAAACTCTCGCTGTTGGTATTTCGCTGGTGAGTAGTGCTACTGAGAACGAAAGTGGCATCCGTGCCTTCGCTCTCCCTCGTCACGAAGAGCAGCTCACTACACCAACCAGCAGCGCAAGAGTTCCTTCCGTACGGTGGATAGGAAAGCCACCCCGTGACACCGAACCCCCGATGCCGAGCCCATTAAACTCCTGTACCTTTCGGCAACGAATGCAGGAAATACTTCAGCAAACACCACACGACAAAAAACACAAACTACGGCCACGATACAGATCTTCTACACTGCTTTTACTTTTGAACGACAGCACGCGACAACCACAGACCTCGACGATGTTTTGGTCGGCGGAGAAGTCACCCTCGGCCAACTCGCTGAGTAGCGCGCTTTCTTGCTCCTGCTCCATCTGGGCCGCCGAGGCGTCGCCGGGGGCTCCCAGGCGCTGCCTCCTCGCCGGCCCGTACAGAAGTTGCTTCACCTGCGCGTCGGAATATAGCCAGGCATGATACCCTGAATCGTCAAATAGTTCCTGCCGTCCCGACGGACATCGCGCCAAAGATGGGTGGTGTTGCTGCCTGCTCCATCAGTTCTAGTATGGCGCCGAGAAGAACAAGTGCAAGAGCTTCTTCGATTGCGCAGCAGGCGCGGGGTGACATGCAAACGGGTAGCCCCCCTCCACTCCCAAAAACGTCGTTGGTAACAAGGGAAAATGGACAGGAACTCTTCACGACGACGTGACGTATAGTGCTCTGCTCAGGAGGATCATGTACATGATTTCCGGTTCTTTGGCGCCACTTTCAGCAGTCAAAGACTGTCTCGGCAACCCGAAACTACTTGGTGCAAAATGCAAGAACTCCATATCAAACACAACGAAATGCTACAGCACGCCTCAATATACAATACTATACAATACCCTTCGAAATGGCGACGGCTTTCACCTGGGCCTCCAGCCGGTTAATCACGGTAAGCCGCTCGAGGGCGAGGGCCTCGAAGTCCCGCAGCTTCTGGCCTAGCTCTCCCCGGTCCAGGGTAGACCTCCGGCACGCCTCCTCGAGCTCTACGTGCAAGTCACGGTTGATGCTCATCTGTTGGGGGGTCGATGACCAGCGAGGTCGCGAGAGAAATGCGCTTTGGACGGGTCAGAGAGGCCAAACGGCACGCCAGTTGGGTATGCGCCCAATCGTGATTGTTTCTCGTGCTGGGGATCCATGTGCCAGCCGTCAGAGAGGCGTCAAAGCGCACGAGGAGAGAAAGCTACGCACAGGCAGGTCTAGAATGTCGGGTGAAGGTTGAGCTGCCGTGAGCACGTGGCAGTTGAATCGGATCCTGAACGGGGAGTAATCTGTGCCTGGGATCAGTCATACATGTGTGCAAGTGAGACAGATGCTGTGGATTCGCATGCGGAATAGTGTCGCATAGTGTGACTTGCCATGTGTGGGACGATCACGATGTCCACCCCGTCCACCCGTTCATGATGCCATTGTTTTATTTAAGCGAACAACTTTGACTTGCTTTTGTTGAAACATGCCGCGAAAATGTCGCGATCATCGTGTTTCATTAAGCACGTACTGATCACGTGAAAAGCACGCCTCTACGCGCATCAAGCTCCAGATAAAAAAAACGGAAGCATTCGCGGGCGCAGCTCGTTCATTCACACAGATGGGTTGCGCATCCGAGAAAATCTCGGGCAGAATGGTACGATAGTCGCACTCATTCACTGAGCACAAAGTCTTACCTGGGCCTTGAGCATGCGCTCTGCGCGCTCAAGCTCTCTCGTGAGGTTGAGGTTGGACACCTGCACGCGTTGCAGCTTACGCCGGAGGGCGGGGACGTTGTCCATGTCTTCCTCCTGGAAGACGGAAGGCGGAAAAGAGAAGTGGCGAGAGAATTGTATTTCTATATTGGTTGACGCGCGCACGCACGCATTTGTATTCGTGTACCTGAAACATGTTCTCGTTACCCGTTTCCCCCAGACTGCCGCAAAGAAATGGTGCGTTTTTTTATCCCGACGCAAGGTTTTGAATGAACACCGAGATTCTGTGCCGTGGAATTGCTGTCGCCGGCTGCCGATCCATCGTAATACGCCAGCGGCGTCCAGGCGAGGACAGCGGAATGCAGCGAGAATCGCGACGTGCCTACCTTTGCGGTAATAATACCGACGGGAATCTAGACCCTTCAAAGCACACCAATATAACTTTCAAGATTGCCACACGTATCTAGAATCGGAAAGGGCTACGCGCATACTCTGGGGATCATGTACGGGTTGGTTCAAGGGCGGCGCTTGACAATCCAGTCAGCCAGCCATCAGGATATCTGCAGATGCTGCCGCACCTTCCGCTCTGGTCGAGCAATAAGAAGAGGCGACTATAGCTGAAAAACGCGATCTACCCGGAAGCAAGCGTGGCGAACAGGTCTCAAGGGTTTTCCTGCTCATGAATTTCTGCGGATCGGGTCCCCCCTGCAACAACCACCAGAACAACAACAATACCAACGTACCAGGCTAGCAGGCACGCAGACTCGACGCTGACGAACCAAAGGACAAGAAAGGGATCAACAAGCAAGGACAGACAACCTCAGGGTTTTCGAGGAAGCCCGGGAAGGCCGCGGGATCCGCCATCTTCCTCCTGACGATGGTCAAAGCACGCTCCAGCTCCTCCAGGTCTATGTCCTCGTCCCCGGCGTAGAGCCTCATCTTATCGGCCATAAGCTGAAACGAAGAAGAAATACACAAAAAAAAAAACACTAAAGATACAGTAGCAGCACAAATACTTCTCTGCTGTCCACCTTGTGGCGTTAACAGGACGGATTTCCCTGTTGGTGTTCGGAGGAAACCGTTGTATTACGCGAGTGGGGAAGGGTTTGGCGGTAGCCTGTTACCTTCAATGGAAACAGTGAATAGGTGGAAGAAAGAGTACGGTGACAACGTCTAGATGAAGGAATGCAACGGGAGCATCGGGTTCGGGCCGCACCCGCGAAACAGAAACCGTTACTTGGTGACTCTCCAAAATTCGTCCTTGCACGCATGTGAGGGGCAGTTGCACCCTTCACCTATGACGCGACTCCCCACATGTTTTCGGTGAAGAATTATTCCCTCGTCCCCGGTCTGTCTCTTCCCCCCTCCATCTCCGTCTGTCTCGCCGTCCGCGGCAGCGTTCCGTTCTCCTAGTCTGCGATCGCTTCGGACCCATTCGCTCCACTTCGCTCTCATCATCCCGCCCCGATCTCTGTCTATCTCTCGCACACACCTGGGCACCGGCCTCTGTCTCGTTATGCCTGACCCGCATCTCCTGAAGGGCTCTTTCCGCCCTCTCCTTGTCCTCTCGCAGCCGCACCGTTTGCTTCTTGAGCGTGACCAGCGCCGCGTGGTGTGTCTGGGCTGCCTCCTGTTGTCGAAGTAGTCAAGGGTGACGTGGCAGGGGGAAAGCGAACAGAGGATCCGAGCTTTACTCTTTTATATCGAGTTATTGGTCTGCTGCCCCTGATGCATCGACAACAATGAAGCATGACGTGGAAGGGGGGAACACGTACAGAGGCTGAGGGTTCGGAGCGTTACTTGTCACTAAGAGCTACTGGTAAAAATTTGAAGTAGCTACACGGATGCAAGCACGTACGTACATAGTCAATGCCGACAAAACGCGCTAAGCAACTTCTTGAGCGCTTGTCACGTACCGATGATATCACCTGTTGCGCCTGTTTCGAACAACACTTTCCGAAAAGACGGCAGTTAGATAGTTTGAGGAAATAGCGGATATGGTTGTTTATTTCGTCATTCCATTCGGTTGCCGTCGCTCGCAGGCTCAATCGATTCGACGGTCTTGCCTCAAGATGTGAAGAGCTCTTATCCAGGGTCACCCTGAAACTTGAGTGATAAGGTTATGTACTGAAAAAATCGCAGATTCAGCAAGAGTGCGACCAAATCCGTGCAGATTGTCGTTGGGTGGGCGAGCATACACTTCGAACCACAGGGCGTGATATTGAGCGAATCCAACTTGTGAGGGATTCAACTAGGTTTATTTAGTCATCACCTCTCTACCTTGCTTTGTATTTCTCAGCCCCAAAGACATGTCAGTGAACGTGTTCAGGTGTGGCATGATAGTAGTATAGGGAGGGGATACTATTGGCCTTTCTTTCTTGCATACGTTCATCTTCCATGTCTGCAACCAACCTGCAGGTGATCGATCTTGAGCTGGGCCGCTCGGCTCCCCTGCTCGAGCTCCAGCACTCGCTCCGATCGCTCCTGGTCGCGGAAAGCCTGGGAGATGAAAGGATTCTCGCATAGCCTCGTCACCTGCAATGAACGCAGCATTAAACCTTGGTTTTAGCTGCATGGACTGTTACAGTATCAAAGCATTCTCCGCAACGAAGTTATTTTCTCCACACCGCAGTATCTAGGGCAGCATAGCAGGAGCTTCGTTCGTGCCTTGTATGTACAACTTCCATGATGACAGAACTTTGTGTCGTTCAAAGCCTTGGTACACGTGCGTGCTGATTATAGTTTGGTCGGGGGGATGGAACACTGTACTGCATAGGCTATTTCTGAGCCAGCTCCACCAAACTGTTGTCGGTGCGATCTTCATTCGCCTGAAGCTTGCGGTCATTTTTTCCGGTGTACAACCAACCGCTGCGATAAAGGATTTTGCGTGTCAATGTCTTAGGGTTTGAAATCTGAATAAAACTCGCTCATCATGGGAATGCGAAGCAGAACTTCTACTCCCTGCCAGATTCGTTGCTGCGGAGTGGTTTCATTGACCGGGACATATCAAGCAAGGTTTGGGCTCCCGGCTTTGCCTGAGTACCCATCGCCACCACCAATCTTTCGACGGCGTACTCTGCACGGGAAAATGTCTAGCTTTACCAACGGGGAAACTGGACTTTTGTCCCCCCTGATTGTCGCTGTGTCCTTCAACACACGAACCCAACTCGCTGCTTGCACTGCTTCGACTACCCACCGCCTTACACGGCCATGCGGAGAGCGTGTACGCTGGTCTGGTCACCTGATCCTCGAGCTCCTTGTTGTGCCGCCTCAGCTCGCTGACCGTTTCCTCCAGGTCGTCCACCTTACCGCATTTAGCAACGGCTACGTCGCGCTCGTGTAGAGCGTCTTGCAGCTCTCTCCGCACATCTCGGAGCTGGGGAGAGACCGAGGGAGAAGGCGAGGAAATGTGGGAGCGGTAGAGGTCGGGGGGGGG
>CACKRE030004594.1:192784-204250 GCA_902602495.3 Ectocarpus sp. CCAP 1310/34 | reverse complement strand
GGGGGGGGGGGGGGGGGGGGGGGGGGGGGGGGGGGGGGGGGGGGGGGGGGTCCTAAGCAGAGTGCCCCCCGCGCTGCGTTGTGGGGCGTTGGGCAGGGAGCAGGACACGTATTTAGGAAACACGTCAGCTGGCCGTTGATATCCGTAGACGGCTCGTTAGGGCACCAAATATCTCGGCATTTTCGGAGAAACACCTTTTGAGCTTAGGAAGCAAGACCCCGGAGCCTGAGGGACGAGGGGGGCGGGGGGGCGGGGGGGGGGCGACGAAGGGAGAACCAACACACGTGGTTGATGCCCGAACCTATGACGTTCAGTGTGTGTGTTGTGTTTTCGTCCTATTAATTATGCGACAGTCCCCCCATTTTTCGTGGTGAGACGTGTACTACACTTTTCAGCGTATGTAGAGTACGACACTTTTCAGTGTTTTTTTTTCGTACAACTACAACCATCGGGGATCACACAGGAGGGGGTAAACATCAGGGCTTTTTTCTTCATTGTATTTCTTTTCCTGCCCCACCTTCCTCCTGCGGTGCGTGCTAAATTTTATTTTTTTCGCGAGAAGGGTCCAGTCATCCCTTTCCCTCGTCAACGGTGCTAACGTCGAAGGTTGGTACTCACGAGAGCTTGTCAGCTATATTTCGCTTTCACCCGCACATTTCGTAAAAATTTCACCCCATGGGGATTCGAACTCACGACCTCTGCAACGGATTACGAGGATACTATAAATACTAGACCACCGGGGCGACTGGTGTACAGTGTCTGTGTCGGCGGAATCGCGTCAGCGTTGTTTGTCTCTGGGCTGATGGAGAGGGCTTCTCGTTATGCTCGGTGGCCGCCACCTGATTTTGTCGTAGTACAAGAGCCGCGTGCAGCGCCTGGGAGCAAGAACGCCGGTGCATCGCAGAGACGAGGGTAGAAATTTCTCTTGCAATTCTCCGCGCGACGTGGGTACCGCAGAACCTCTTCTGTCTGGGATATTGTTGCGGGCGCAGAGGCGCGCCGGCACGGCCGACCGGATGAACACACACGCCTACAAACCTGGGTTCACCATCGGTATGTACGCATCAGAAGCAGCAGCAGCAGCAACGGTAGAAATACCCGCAGGCATCTATTTCTGCCACAGGAAGAACAACGATGACAGCACTGGCAAGAACACGACATTAGTTAGCTAGGACCTCGTGATTGTTGTTTCTTGAGACGATGGGTGGTTGATTTTCGTCACGGTGCTTAGTTTTTGTTGATTGCGTGCTTTGAACACCTTCCCCAACGTGTTCTGATGTTCTCGCCATGCTTTTTATTTTCTTGGTCAGCTTTGAACTTGCGCCCAGATGTGGACTGACCCGTTCTCGTATCGCGGATTTCATGTTGCGTGTTCCCACGCTTCGGAATATTCCGCCGCAGATCGTCGACCTCTCGGCAGACTTTAGGCTGAAGGACATCGAGACGTACGCTGAGGTGAGAGGTTGGTAGAGACACAGTGGTCGCACAAAGGGAAAATTCCAAGTGATGAAAACACCCGGAGGGTGTCCCCACTCCGGGAGACTACAATACTTGCCTTCGAAGTCTTTTCAAATGCCCCTGTTCCCTTTGTCTGGGATGTTTGTTACCTACGGCACGCGCACATACTCCGATGTGTTGACTTGTTGTTGACCCATGTACAACCCAGTCCTTCTTGTCCTCTCCATTGATTTCTGAATGGGTCCTGCCCCCCTCCCAGTCCTCCTCTGTGCCCCTTACAACGTCGACACGGCAACAACCTAGTTTTGACACGGCAACCAAAGACCTCATGGGGTCGGGTCTTGAATCGTGTTTTTCTATTTTTCGTTTTTGTTCAGTGGTACGGAGGCGAGCACAAGGCCCCCGCCCTGCAGGCCGAGGCTGTGTACGGCCTGACCGAGCTCGCCAGAGACAAGGTGCGAGGCGCGCGGCTCGTGGCCAACCCGGGCTGCTACCCGACCGCGGCGCAGCTGCCGCTCATCGCCCTCCTCAAGGCCGGGCTCATCCTCAAGGACGACATCATCATCGACGCCAAGTCGGGGGCCACCGGGGCCGGCCGCGCTCCGAAGCAGGGCACCCTTTTCTGCGAGGTGGGACGTTGTTGTTGGTGCTGCTGCTGGTGCTGCGGGTGTATGTTCGAATGATGTTTGTTGTTGTTGGTGGTGGTGGTGCTGGTGCTGCTGGTGTTGTTGTCGCTGCTGCTGCTGCTGCTGCTTGTGCTAGTGTTTTGCTCTTGTGCTGTTGTTGTTGCGTCTGGGTGTGGTATTCGTGTGTGTTTTGCTTTTGGGGGTTGTCTTTTTGTCGTTTGGCGTTGTTGTTGATCGCCGCCCTCGCCCTCGTCGTTGTAGGTGGTTGAGGTTGCAAATGTTGGTAATGACTAGGTGGGTGAAAGGATTTCGCTTCATTTTTTACCTCGATTTCTCTCTTTCAGGCAAGCACTCAACCCTGTTTTACGTGGCCTTGTTTCGCTCGATTTTCTTGTGGAAGCGCATGGTACCGTTGGTTAATAGCCTCAAGTGGTCACCTTCTACCATTCTTGACGTTTTTCGATTCCATTTCATAGTTGACATGCACACAATTTCCGGCAGCCTGACTCGCCAACAATCGGTGCCGTCGACGCTCCCGTTGTCCAAAAACGAAACCCTGTATAGATCTCTGACGGAATCAACGCTTACGGAGTGGCCTCCCACCGGCACGCGCCGGAGATCGAGCAGGGGCTGGGAGAGGCCTGCGGCACCAAGGACGTCGTCGTTAACTTCACGCCGCACTTGATGCCCATGTCCAGAGGGATCCTTGAGGTGAGGCGTGTCTTATGTATTTGTTCTCTGTCACGTGTTTCCTCTGCCCGTTGTTGTTGTTCGTGTTGCTTGTGTGCATTTTTATTGCTGATGATGATGTCGACGATGAATATTGATGAAAATGTTGCTGGTGTTTGTTGGCAGGAGATCGATGCCAAGCTAGCGGAAGGCAGCTGTTGTTGTTGTTGTTGTTGTTGTTGATGATGATGATGTTGATGGTGATGACGATGAAGATGATGATGAGATGGTGGTGATGAGGAGGATGTTCTCTCGGTTGCCGTGTGTGGGCGCAGACGATCTATGTCAAGCTGGCGGACGGTAGCACGGTGGAAGAAGCCAAGGCCGCGCTCGAAGAGGCGTACGAGGGGGAGCGATTCGTCACCGTGTTGCCGGGAGCCACGGTGCCGCACACGCGACACGTACGAGGAAGGTGGGCACCATCAACTCAATTGCGGTCTTTGACATTATGTGGGGCCTTCGTCTTGTGTCGAGCGTTGTCCCTCGTAGACCCTTATGCTGCGTTGCCGGGCAAGCGACTCGATTCGTGGCAAGGAGTGAAAACTGCAGACCCTAGGGACAAGATGGTTTGTCAACGCACCGCACAGCGCGTTGGTGAAAAAACACGTGCCAAGAATCATCGCGCTGGCTTGGACCGGTCGTGTAGCATGATGTCAGTCTTTTGACGTGGGATGCTCGTTCATCTATTCCTGCGCGAAAATCTGCACCAGCCCGCACGCTAACCTGAACTTGAGCAATAACTCCTTCGTGACGGCCGCTACCCCCCACCCCCCTGAGACACGCAATAGCTAATGTGCCCCATCTCCTCCGCACCCCTTACGCGGCAACTCCTCCGTGCCATTTGTTTTTTTTCCGTTGCTGTCTGGGATTCATGACGAAACAGCAACCACGTGTTCATGAACATCGTGGCCGACCGCCTGCCGGGGAGGGCCGTGATCCTCGTGTCCATGGACAACCTCGTCAAGGGGGCTAGCGGGCAGGCGATACAGAACATGAATGTCATGTTCGACCTCCCGGAGACACAGGGCGTCGACATGGCACCGATGTTCCCATGATCGGTTTTGGCTTGAAGAATCTTACGTGCGGCACGGCTTGTAGTATCTGCATACGTCAAGGATTGTAGTATCTACGTGCGTCGGACAAACTTGAAAGCCTAGTGGGACCGATTGGCGTAGAGGTATATCCGAACTTTGTACGTCGAACAAAACTAGACACGCTTCATGGCGCCGATTCCCCATGCGTTGTCAACGCGCTTCAAGGCGGGATGGCGCTGGCATTTGGGATGGACGACAGCGGGGTGTATCCAAAGGTGGACTGGGGTGGCCGGCCTTAAGCCGCGGGATCAATATGAAGCGACCCAGGATGCCTAGCATGCTTCGCATGAGGCGCTGCACCATTGGTTGGTTCGATTTTTCGATGGTGCTATGGTCAGTCTCGGACAATTTTTCCACAATGCCGAGCCACGCTTAGGGAATTGTTTCTCTGCATACAGGTGGTTGTTCCGAAAACCAAAAGTACCGGCAAACGCGCTGTCTCCAGGCGCAGGTACCTGTGGAAAGCGATTTTTGTTTCGTTATTGGTCCGTCTTTTATTTTGGAATAACCGAAATATCTTGTTCGTTTTTGCTGGGGTGTGTTTAATTCAGACGACAATTTTAAGTCCGGATTTGGACAGCTCTCGAAATTCTTCAGGGGTAAAACTTTTCCGATTTTGAATTAAGTGAAAATAAAGAAAAGTTATAGGCCAAAAACCGGAATTCAGAGGGCATTTTGTTCGCTTTTTTCCTCCTATATTCAACCACAGAAATTGAAAAAGACCACGGCAATCGATTCCTCTCGACATTCCCCAGGGGTATTTTTTTTCCAAATTTTAATTAAAAATCTGGTTCGCGAGATATTCCGTTTTTTGTCTAAAACCCTGATTTTCTCCCAGTCTTATCCATTTATTTCGGAGGGGTAGCTCAGAATTTACTTAATATTAGTGTTGGGCTGTCAAAAAATAACTTTATGTGTTTCTCGCCTTGTTATGTTGATCACCAAGATGGCTTGTATTTCTCCTGAATCGACTTCTTTCAAAAGATATCGCGAAAAATCAAAATGGACAAATTGTCCCAGACTGACCATAGAGGCCTTGGAGGCTTGGTGTGGCGCTCTCCCCTCTCATGGTCAGCGGAGAAGACAGACGGATTTGCGTGGTTCTTCGTAGGAATCCGATCGACGACGCATCGATGGGCCGTGGGCCCAAACCCTTTCTAATTTACTTTCCAGAGGGAAAAGAAAGGGCATGTCTTTTTTGCTGGCCTCCAAAACGGGTGTATCTGCGTCTGAGTAGTTGCCGTAGGGTACAGAACACTTATCCAAAACAAGCCCTCTTTTGCCATGTTGCCAATATAGGATGGACGCATGGCGTGGTTTAAGGTGGGAAGGGAGCGGTGTGTTTGTTCGGTGGCTTAAAGGTGTGAGACGACTCGTGACACGACCCAGCAAAAATTAAACATACTATTTTCAACACACCATGTGGCCGGGAGGCCCGGTTGGCTGTAGAGAAAAATACTACACTTGGAAGTGCACATTCTTTCCACCCATCATGAAGGTTCAAAATGCGTCCATGAATTTCGCCGCAATGCGGCTTCTAAGCACAAGGGTGCTTTCTCTGCGAGCTGGGCGAACCCGCCACCCCGTTCACCCCCGTCGCCGGTAGCGGTAACCCCAAGGAAGAGGAACTCGTTTGACACCGCTTCTACATCTAGCGGACACCGTTGGAAGAATCTTGCCTGGGACTCATGTACATGCACGCTTGCACTGCGAAGTACCACAGGAATAATGACAAACACGCAAGGAGCAGCAGCAGACTACCCTTCACGCGTGGCCTTTTTCTACATTTTTTTTCGGTTTGGAACGCCGGTCCACCAAAACTTGTTGCGAAACAGCAGGAAAGACTATATCGCCTGTTATCGCCTGTAGCCCCCCCCGTCTGTCCGGAACGTGCGCCACTCTTAAAGGGGGTAGCTTTAATAATCCATTACGATAACCACCCTCATTATTATGTACAAAAAGGAAACCAAGGCGCACAGCAAGCAATGGCTTCCCCCGTGGCCTTTTGCCGCAACACCAAGTGACACACGCATACGTCGCGGATACACCCGCCACAACCGGTGGGAGGGCTCGATAAAATCGGATTCTGATCAACACGTCGCAGCGCCCAGGTGCTGGTTTGCACGTCGCCTCTTCCGGTTGGCCTCTGTCTCTACTCACCCCCAAGGGAGCAACGCCTATCGCGATCTCTCGGTCGGCCGGCAAAACGAGCTATAAATAAATTAAGGTCGGCCCGAGCTGGTGCCAACCAGTGCGTGTTTGTCAATGCGACATGGAAGCCCAACGGCGGGCACATGCGGCGGTGATGCCTGCTACTGTCGCGTTTCAGTCGATTCCGTGCAGAAAGGACGCCAAGGAATGACAAAAAAAACGTAGGCCGTCGTGGTGCGAACAACACGTTCCATCGACCCCTCGGCGTCCCCTTGGTAGCAGCGGAGGTGGCCGTGTACAGCGCCCTGTAAAAGATGCGTTTGTGTCGCGCTCTTTTTACAAGATTGCGGAACTCAAGCCCAACCACGAGGCGCGACAACCCGCCCCAACCTAAATGCCGCCTCTCACCCAGTAAACACCCGTTGGGTGCTACCCACTACATTACTTCCCCGTGCAGAACATGCACGAACAGCCCACCCAGCCCGTCGGGAGTTCGTGCCACACTTTTCCTGCCTCGCCGGGAGACTCCAACGCCAGAACACTCGTCCGCGCGAAAGAGTTCCGGGTTGGAGTACGCACGCCTTCGGCGGGATTTCCAAAACTTTTCCGCCATCTCTTGAAGTACCGCCTTTTGCTAGTGGATAGACAAAATTCCCTGCTTCATGTCTTCCATCCCTTCTTGCGCTGGTGCTCCATGTAGCGCACGTCTGTTTCGTGATTCCGTCACAAAGGGCAAGTGAATGTGACACGTTGCAAACATACAGGGCGGTCGGGGCCGTTGGGAGGATGCAGGGGATAAGGGCTTGAGACTCAGAAATATGGTGCCCGAAAAAAATGTTTTTTCTCCCCCTTCAGGTACCCAGGTCAGAAGAACGGAGGTGTGCGCAAGGGCGGGTGAGCTACGGGCTGACATGAACAAAAACGCAAACAGGAGCGCACGCGGCGACATAACTGCGCCCCTTGATGAAACTGCGTTTTGACATAACTGCATGGCTGTTCGCCATAAGCCCACACGCACCGATGTACAGGACCTGCTTTCCCCCGTGGTCATGGCGGCCTGAGACTGAGCGCTGTTCTACAACGGCGGGGAAAAAACTCAATAGCCGCCTGTCTGCCAACTCCAATTCGATACTTTCTTTTGCTCCGACTCGTACCGTAGTTGCGGACCCCGCTCTCTCACTGAAAAATCCTGCCTGAATCACTACCACCTCTCGTGTTGAGACGGGGGCGTGCTCTCATGTTTTTCGTGCCTTAGCGGTTAGACCATTGGAGGGGAAGAGCCTTTGGCACTCACAGTCTCCCCAGATTTCGTTGTGGTTGACCTCGCCCGCGGCCGCCTTCTCAACGTCGAAACCCCGCGAGGGGTTCGCGGTCTTGGCCTTGGCGGGGTCTACCTTCACCGGGATCGGGCCCGAAGGTGGGGTTCGGTCCCCGTAGCGCTTCAGCAGCGCGGCCCTCTTCGCCGCCGCCTCGTCCAGTGCTTCTTCACCCCCCTCCCCGCCCTTGCCCTCTCCCGTGGCCCCTTCTACTGGAGGGGCGGTGGCGAGGCCGCTTCGTATTGCCGTCGTTGCCGCTGTTGTCCTGCAGCTGCTGCGGGTCCGCGAATGAATGTGAGCGAGAGCGGGGTAGCGCACGAACGATACCGGAAAACATGATGTGCACGAGGAGGTTGTGTTGCGTAAGCGTGGAGTCATGTTCAGATTGAAGGACCTTCTCGCGGTAAACTTGGAGGCGCATGCACCGCCGAGGAACTCCCTTCGTTCTTCTGTTGTGGCCCGGTGGAAGGTACTGCAGGTCGTCGAAAGCGGCACGGCAGATACGCTACTTTGAGATTGAGGGAAGGACCAACTTAGTAATTTTCGTTAAATGGTCCATGTCGTGTTTGGTAAGGTCCGGGGATGGCAATATAAAATACACCGAACCGCACCGAGATTTGGGTATGGTATGGAAGCTTGTACCGAGGATTACACAAGAATTTCGGTAGGGTGTGAATCCTGTACCGAACCATACCGCTCGTTAGGGTATTATACTGCCTGTAAATTCAGTAGGTATGCCTCGGTGCATATCCTCAAACACACCATTTTTGTAGACGGCTGCTCGGTAGGGTACGGAAACTTACCGAAGCGTACCTGTTTTTGGCAAGGTGTGGAGGTCTATGCAGATCGTACCGATATTTTCGGTAGAGGTATGGAAGCCTGTACAGATTCGCACCGAGGAGCTCGGTGGGGTACCACCAACGGTATTTCCCGAGGTACGCGCAGCTAAGTACTTGGCCGAAAAAAACTTTCTCTGAATATTTCTTAATATGATGACCCCAACGAATTAATCTCTATCTGAGAAAACAGTCTAAGATAGAGTAGCAATGAATTCATAGCGTCAGAGAAAGCTACCTGTATTTCCACTGTTTCCCGAGCAGCACCATAGATGGCGATATCTCCCCTGTGAACCTTTTTAGATGTAACCCTGTCCCAAACCCGAACCCCAACCCGAACGACACAGCGACCTAATGAGGGTATAGACTATATCTGCACCAGGTGGTCTTCATATTGCCTGTGCAACGCAAGCTTGCGTGCAACATCGTCACAACGTTACGTGTGGTATGGAAAAAGAAATCGGTGTTGCACTCATACAATTGAAAATACCTGCTGTTGAAGGCTAAAGGGTATCCGATACTGCAGAAGTTATTACCGAATAGAGAGGGGGCGGCGTGCGCTACTGCTTTACCCACGGACGGAGAGGTTCACAAGCAGATGACACACACGCTGTAGGCAATACCTTTTTCCTGACGACCCATGACTTCGGTCAAAGGGTCCGCTCGGCATTCAATCACTTCGCGTCTCAGCAGCTGCTGTCGCTCTCTCCTTACCTCTTGGTTTGGTGCTACTCAATAAGAGCGATGGAAAGGACCGATTGCTGCAGACGTCACACACCTACTACCGAGGTTGAGCAGTTTCAGCCGACGCAGGCAATATATTACCGCTGCAGTTCTCACCTTATCCGCTGAGCAGCAACACTCTGGGACAACGCCGTTCTCCATAATAATCGGATGACTCCTGCTTCCCTCACCATGGCGTTCCTTTCCACCCTGCTCTCTCCTCTCTGCTGCTGCGGGTGCAAAAATATGTGTGAAAATGCGTCGTCTACGAAAGTGAAAGAGCTCAGTGGGGCTCCGCGGTAAGGTCTCCCAATCTCGCCGCATTGCTGTGTCGAATATGTGCATAGTCCCTGCCCAACACAACACTGGCACAGCAGTACCATGGCATTGTAGCATTTGATACCACCTTCCAATCACCTCGTACAGGCAGTGTGCGCACAATAAACTGGAAATACCCGCCGACAACAGTAGTGGTGTTGCTTGCTCTTTTTGTGGACGCGTGTCGTCGCACGCCACAGCGGTGAACAACGCCAACAGCAGCAAGCACCACCGCGTGTGAGACGTGGGGCTGGAGAGCATGTCATCTCCACGGAAGCGGCACCGGAAGCCCACCACGCAACAGCCACAACCGGCTCCCAACATTGCCAAGCGGATACACGTCTCTCTGGAAGAGGACAAGCCCATCGGACTGGAGCTGGACTTTAGCGCCGAGGTAAGGATGCATATTTTCTCCGCAGCGCACGTGGAGAACCACTGCTGCGGCCGTGCTCTTTGTCTTCGCAAGAACCAAAAAACGTGTGGTTTGCCCGCAGTTTCCAGTCGGTTTCCCTCCACTCGCTGGAGAGTCGTCAGCACATCGGCTGTTGTTATATCTATCTAACGGGTAGCCTTCTCTGTGTTTTCATGCATGTATATAACTCGGAGTATCTGCTGGAGAAAAAGGAGCCGGCAAACAAACGCACAGTCCCGTTTTCAAGAATACTTTTTTGCCCCGAAAGGTCTGGGAGCATGCATGAGTTCCATTTAACGGGGAGCATTGTAGAACCCTCAAAGGGATATATTGCAGCACAGGGAATCTTTGACACACATATAGCTTGTCCGCTAACGCCATCGCTTCATGCGACATAGTTGTAATCCCGGACCCTTATTGTATGACCGGTTCGCCCCGGTGGTCTAGAGGTATCTTCGTAATCCGCTAGTCGCAGGGGTCGTGAGTTCGAAGCCCCATGGGGTGAAAAATGTACGAAATGTGCGGGGGTGAAAGCGAATTCTAGCTGCTACCAAACTTCGACGTTAGCACCGCTGACGGGAAAGGGACGGCTGGACCCTTCTCGCGATAAAAATAAGAATCCAGCACGCACTGCAGGAAGAAGAAGGGGCATGAAAAGAATTAAAAAGAAGGAAAAAGGCCTGGTGGTGTTTACCACCTCCTGTGTGACCCTGCATGGTTGTAGTTATACGAAAAAATACACTGCAAAGTGTAGTACGTTATATACGTTGAAAAAAGTAGTACACGTCTCACAACGAAAAATGGGGGAACTGCCGCCATAATAAATAGGACGAAAAACGCAACACAAACAACATTGTATCTGTGAGAGAGATGAAAGAATTGTTGTGTGCGTGTAGGGAAAAAAAGAAAAACGATTTCTCCGTACTTCACACCTCTTCCGCATTAAAGGCGCCATACAACATGTTGTACTCCCCAAACCTGAAAAATACAAAACACCCAAAACAAAAACACAAGCAACACCCCACACCGTTCCATACCAAGAGAAAAACTCAATAATTGAAGCCCCATGCTAGTCTAGCCGCTGTCCAAGGAATTGTGCTTGGACTGTTGTTGTGTTCCGAAAAAGCGCACGGACAACGCCTCTAGTCCACACCAGTGGGGCATTCATTCTGTGAAGTTCGACGGTGTGACTTGGCCGAAGGAAATGGTTGCAAACAGCAAAAAAGGCTTAGTTGTTGTTTTCCCCACGTTGGTTGCATCCCGATTTAAACCCTAGACCCTACAACAGCTAAACACTCAACACCCAACCCTAAGACCACCCTGACTGGCGACCACCATTTATACGAAGTGCCCAGGCAAGGGTCGCAAAGGGCGTGGTATTGACCAAATGCAAAGAGACAAGGGCCGAAAAGGACACGTAGCACGGAGCTCCGCTTTTGGAGGCAGCCTCCGAAACACCTATCTCCCATCCTCCGGCCTTGCGCAGCTCTGTGGCCCCCACTGCGTTAGTTACCGCTCGAGCATTCTCTGCCGGTAGGATTACGTCCAGGTGAAAAGCGAAGTGGAGCGAGGTACAGTACACCGGTCGGCCCCAGGAGCAGTTGTCGTAGAGCTGCTGTCGTGGGCGTGATAGCCACCACGAAGTGGGATGTGGGCATGTTTCCATGTGTTGCTGGCTCTACAGCGGTCTTCACCACTTTTCATGCGAGCGTTTTGTCGAATAAATCAGCTGGGGGGTCACACGGAAGGACGACGAAAGAAAACACGAACAGGTGGCATTCGTGTGCTTCGGGGGGGGGGGGG
>CACKRE030004594.1:152456-185171 GCA_902602495.3 Ectocarpus sp. CCAP 1310/34 | reverse complement strand
GGGGGGGGGGGGGGGGGGGGGGGGGGGGGGGGGGGGGGGGGCGCAAGCTCGTGTGATCGGCGCTCCGTGGCCGGAATGTGTCGTATTGCGTACCTTTTTTCGTCTGTGACGTTGAATGATGTGAGTGCGCTTTCTCCGTTTGAGTCAGTCGGCGCGGTCTGCTGCTGCTGCGTTGAAATACTGACGTGGGGTGTTTTTGTTTTTCAGAAGGTCGGTGCTGTCTATTGCGTAAAGGAAATGATCAGTGTCGGACGATGCAGCAAATGATGCCCTCGAAATGGTGGTGCGAGTTTATCGTTTCCCCCCCTTAGTTGGGAGAACGGCCCAGGTGCTTTTTTGGGTGCATGCATTCCATGCTCAAGAACACAGTGTTCCCGTCGCCAACAAACACAGCAGTGCGGGCAGGTTGACCCAAACGCGCGCGCCCAACCGACGGTACGTTTTGCCAGAGGCAGGCTCTCGACCACCTCTTGCTAACCTTTTCCCCCTCGTCCCTCGTTTCCCTGCTTTCTTTTTTTCGGCCGTGGCTCCTTCGTGTTCTTGTGGATGTCGCTGGTCGCTTCCTGCTCGGTGCGATGATATCCTTAACCGGACGATGGACGGCGCAGTTCCGCATGCTGAATGGCCCGCTGCCAGTCGCAGCAGCGGCTTCGGACTAGGAGACCATACAATAAATAGGGTGTAATACCAATACCTTAGACGATGTAGTTCACTCCGATTCCCCCCCCCTCTGAGCACTAAGTAACACCCTGGTCCCGGACACGAATGGCTCATCGGCGCGGCAACTGTGACAAACGGGGACAACGGTGAACAGGGGAAGCTCGTGGTTGCGGTTGTTTGGGTCGGAGGGGATGATGTAGAGTACCTTTTCTTCCTCTTTTGCCTCTACTTGTTGTACCACCGTAGGGTTAGGGTAAGGGTTAACCCGACGGTGGCCTAGGTACCGCCTTTCGGCTGCCTCCCCGTTGTTCGGAGAAACCGAGATGCTGCGTGTAGGAGCTGTGTCTAGCAGAGGAAAGTTTGCAGCGACTTCACCGCCGAGTGTCGTGTCTGTTTGTTGTCTCTCCCCCCAGGCACGGCAGTAGCATAGAGTACCCCTGTGGTTGTGTGTTTGCGGCGTTCGCGCTCGTTGTTGCTTCGAAAGCGGAACCTCCTCGCAGGGTGGAGAGGCTCGATGAGAGCGAGAGGTGGCGCTCGTGCACCGTCTTGAATCGTAATGCAAGTTTCCGGTCGTGCTCCCCGCAGCCGGGTGCTTGTTGTTGGGTGTACTTTTGTTTTTTTTAGCTCTGGGGGATTCGAATATGGACGTCTCTCCGAGTTTCGAATATGCACGTGTGAGTCAGGTATGTTGTGCAGTTTCAACTGTGCAGATTCGGTGTTGATGAAGGAAGGAGGTTGGCTGGCCTAAGAAATTCAGGGTGATTCGTGTTCAATCGCGGGCGTTGTACCAGTACTTCCAGGGCATCGTTCGTTTGTTTTTTGGAGGGGGGCAGCAAGGAAAAGATTATGTTGTACAGCAGTAGCGAATAATATAATCCCGCGGGGGGCCGCGAAAAAAGTTTTTGAAACATGTATGAACCAGTATGAATGAGATGAGGAGGACACCTGGCGTGGGCATAAGAACGACGTGGCTCTCTGGGATCCCCGCCAGTTTCATGGAATGCGAATTTAAACACCCAATTGGCAAGTGCCTCCCTCTTGTAGTAGTATGATCCGATGTACGTCTCAGTCCATGGTTAAGAGGCCATTTTATGGGATGATGCGTTGAGGATGTTTTCTGCAAGCTTTTTCTGCTTTTGGGACTCGAAAGGGGCATGGTATAGAGCTAGTTTGGCTTTGAATAGGTTACCAGTGTCGGACTAGGTCCGGTTGGGGTACGCCAAGTCTGTGGTTGAGTTGCATTGGAGTGGAGTGGGTGCGCAGTGCGCAGGGGGCAGAGTGCGTTCGAGAAAAAACAAGCTAGTTAATACCAACACGGGTGTGTGGCACAAAGCGCCCCTGGTAGACTCTACGAGTATACTGCCTTGTAGAGTACCTTTAGGCCAGCGACACCCTCGACACAGCGTTCCCCCGTACATTACGTATCGTACAAGACGTTCGGGCTCTATCAAACCACCCACACCACGACCGATGTAGACATGCCACAAATCCACAAGAATGACAGCCAGAAAACGCTACACTCTCGCTTCTCTTCAGATAGATTAATTGCTACATGCGTAATAACATGCGAGATGAATTTCAAGCACGGACAGACTTCATGTGGAAGGGGGCGTTGGCACCTCTCGCCTTGCAATAATGTTGAAGGAATCAAGCACCACAAGCGAAGCGGTGGAAACACATTGACTGTCGTTTCTTCGTCACAACGGCCTTACCTAATAATACTAGTATTACGAAAGGTGTACCACGTACAAAGTAGACTGGCGCCATGAACAGATCGGACGAATTCAAACGCATGCAGAACGTGGAGAGTGACCGCAGAGTCCTCTTCGCGGCGTGAACTGCTTCGAGACTGCGTAGGTCGCCCCGTTGGTCTAGTTGGTATCCTCGAAGCCTTTTAGAGGTCAGGTCAGGGGTTCGAATCCCGGCGTAAGCGAGCTTTTCTTGCACAGCAGTGAGTTTTTCTCTCGCTTCCGCTCCTGGCCTAGTGAATAGCGCTAGTTCGTGTGTACACAGAGGGAAGAGAGTGATGAACTCTTCTCGCATTAAAAATCGAAGGCAAAGTGCCGCAGGAGGGGAGGGTAGAGAGGGGCTCTTCTGTGTGACCACGGGTTGGAGCGGCACCAGTGCTGTGAGCTCTGACTTGAAGTGAAGACTAAAAAAAAAAGGCACAGCATGTCAGCCGTTTCCTTACATTTTCTAGAGGAGGCGTTTTTCCTGAAAAAAGTCACGCCGCATCTGCATCCGCATCGCAGATTCGAGGTTTCACGCCGCATCCGCATCGCATATTCGAGGTTTTAAAAAATGTTACCCACGGGGGAGATGTGGCTGTGTGCTGCTCGGGAAATCATGGAAACACAGGTAGCCTTCACTGACGCTATGGATTCATCGCTAATCTGTCTTGGACTCTTTCCTAGAGATGGATTCATTGTGTCATATTCAGAAAAAAACTGATGGTTACATCTCAAACCGGTGACAGGTGGTCTTTCTGTGAGGTAATGTTTACTTTCAAAAAACAAAATAAAAAAAAATCTGGCCGGCATCTCACCTATTGATACGGGAATCTCGAACCTCGGACAAATAGCGCCAACCTTCCCACCACCACGCGCCCCCCCGGCCGCCTGGGCAACGCGCTCTGACAGCCCAATACCTCACAAGAGAGGGAAGTGCACCGAGTTTCGTTGTCCGCTTGTGTCGACGGTGTCGCTGCCGTCGTTTGCTTTCAATTGAGGTCCGCGTATCGTTTGCTTCCCCACGTGCACACACGCAAGTGCGGAGGATCCTGATCCGGGGGGCCTAGGTATACGGACACCAGCTTACACACGGGGGACTGCGAGCTGACAGAAGCTGCCTTCTACGGGGCTTGGAGCGACTAACTTCCCAGTGGGGAGCGCAAGGGTCCAGATGGTTGGGCTTCGAGCGGCATCATCTCAACTCACCACCTATGGCGGCGAGCCCTCGAAGTCGTCCAACAGACAAAATGACGTTGAGTTGGAGCTGACAACCGCCAGCAACCACAGCACCTTTAGCAGCAGCAGCAGCGGTGGAGGTAGCAGCAGCAGCAGCAGCAGCAGCAGCTCCCTTCCTGGAGGCGTATCTACATTGAAGGTTATGCGGGTGAGTGGGTGTACACCTTAACAAAGCACCACAAGTGCTCGAGTACTGCTGTGAAGGCTGCTGCTGTCGTCATTTCCAGGAACATGATTTTACACAAAATACAGGTCAAATGAACGCGGGGAATCAAATGCGGTAGCTCCGTGTTATGCCTGCGCGCTGGAATATGCTATGCGCCGCCATCAAATGCGCCGGTGACCGTGGCCAGTAGTTGAGCAGTAGAACCGAGAAAGACTAAGAAGCACGCAAGATGATTTTCGACACATTTATGTGCTGATCTTTAGAACCAGGAAACATGACTCTTGTTGGCATGACTTACCTTGATTCATGGGCAACCTGCCATTCGAGAATCTGGCAAGTGTCTGCTCACAAAATCTGCTGTGTTGTAGTGTGATGAAACGCGTGTTTCTGAAAAAAGTGTAAGATTGAACGAAGGAAATCTGGGGTTTGTGGCGCGGGACTGAATCGTACAGTGGCAAGTAAACAAGAATTAGCGGGGAAGTTTCTGAGGAGGAAAGGGTACCAGAAGAGAGATGTGGTGACGTGGTGGAGTACACTTGTTCGCAGAAGTAGCAAGCTACAGGAAGAGGGCACACTGCAGCTGCTCCTGTGAGACGAAACGGGGAGCTGCTGTAGAGGTTACCGCGGTCTACTTTAGACACAAGGCTTCAGGTGACCGAGCGGGAAACCCTATGGTAAACCCGGGTTGCGTGATGAAGTCGTGGGGTTCCATGACTTCAAAATAATAATAATTCCAGATTCATGAGCATAACAAATACATTGTAGTTTACGCGAAGATGGTCTCGAATGTGTTTCACACCCAGCGGCGTCACGCAGTTGCTATATTTGTAGAAGTGCCGTGGTATATTGCAAGAAACGACTGAGGGGACCGCTCGTCCTTTTTTTTTTGTTACAGTAGTAATAGTATAGGAAATGGACAAAAGTGGGTACTCGAAAATCCAGCGCGCGCGCCCTCCATAGGCGACCGCCCGTCACGTCCTGGGAGTTGACTTGGCCAGAAGATTTTGGAACGAACTTTTTAAACTTTTTGTTTTAGGAAAATATATTTTTTTGGCTTAAAGTAAGAAAAGAAAATCCTTTTAAAGGNCTTTTCCACGGAATGAGTATTCTCCAATTTCAAAAACCTTGCACCCTTTTCTTTTAGGTAAACGAAATATTTATTATTTTTATGATCTTGAAAAAAGTTTATATGGTATTCGTGCAACGATAGAAGTCTTAAAAAATATAATAGCTAGTGAAGGAAAAATTCTTTTTATTGGTAATGAAGTTTCAATGCAATCTCGTTTTAGGCAAGATTCTAATATAAATTTTATAAAATGGAAAAGAGGTTCTATAGCAAAATCAAAAGATGTAGATTTAGCGCTTTTAATAAATGTAGAAAAAGAAAATTTAGTTGAGGTTCATAGAAAATATTTTTTCCCAACCGACTCAAAACCCCATTCTGACACCTGCGCGACACAGCCAGGGACCATACACAGCACGGGCATCGATTTTTTCCCACTTTCAGGCATACCGTTGGCCCTAATACCGCCGAGGCGCGCACGGCCTCACCAAAGTGCCCACTTCTGTCCGACATTGCGGTGGGTATACCCAGCGGCGTCTACTAATTATTTCATGTACCCACTTGTGTCTGTATTTTGACCCACAGTCGACCCCGCTTTGAGAACGCACATGGTTTTTCCTGAAAAAAAAAGCGTCCTTAACGCGGAGTTGCGTCCTTAAAATTCAGGGGGCGATAGCTCACCATCCCCGGGGCCAATGGAGGCATGCTATACTTCAAACTACGCGTCTTTTGCTAAGGAAGGGGGTGGTTTGAAAGTCAGCATCGCCGAGACGACTGGCAACCGTTTGTTGACGTCGAACATATTTACAATACTTGAAATGAGATGTACAGCAGTCAGGGACGTGTTGAAAACAACTATTTACCAGTTTGTACATGGCCAACTAATGTATGTACTGCATAGCCGGCAGCGGAAGGAGGAGGAAAGTCCAAGTAGACATATATTTATCTCATTGTTGTGAAACAACAGGAAACGAGCGTATTTCAGCGTCGCGCCGAGGAACACCAGTACATATCACTGTCCCGGTGGAGACCAAAAGCTACCCTGATGACTTTTCCTTACACATATCGCGAAGAGTTCCCTGAATCTCCCCCCGCGGCTTCGCTCCACGGCTCTGTTGAGTTTCATGAGTAAACGAATGAACGGTCTTCGAAGGAAGGTACTGCGTCTCACGGTACTCGCCACCCCTTTCCTTCGCGTACAAATTCAGATAGCGCCCGCAGTTAAGAAAAATTCTGTTGAGAAAAATTCTGTTGAGAAAAATTCTGTTGAGGAAAATTCTGTTGAGAAAAAAGGCTCAACTTTGTACGAAAAATAAGCAAAAAGGGCTAAAAGAAACATGGCTAGAGTTTATATGTCTCTGTCTGTTGGGTGGCTGATGTTTATACTGATCGTAAGGAGTAGACCGGGGGCGTGTGTGGTGTTGCCCTGCCTGGTCTCCTCTCTTCTCCCCTCCCCCTTGGCGAGCGAAGGGGGTACGCAAAATAATAATGACCAATTTCGAAAGCATCGAGAAAAATGGCTCAATCTCGGCCACAACGTAAGAATGCCGCAATAAGAAACGTGATGGTGCGATACCCCCATGAAATCAGAAATCTGCGGTGCTCCCAACCCCCTCCCAAGCTGAACAGAAGTGCATTTTTTTTTGTAGGGGGCAGAGTCACGCCCCCTCCCCCCCCCGCGCGCCCCTGCTGTTCACAGTGAGTGCTGTACTGTAGTACGCCACACATCGCGGATAACCTTATGCTCCCCGCTGTTGTACGGGTTTGATGACACTCTCCACCACCTCTCTTGAGGGCTTGATGATGTGGATTGTCCTCAGAGATAAAAAAACAGAAAAAAGAAAATACGAAGTACTTGTAGTCTGAGGAATAAGAGAATCGGGAGGATGCGACAGTCCAAAGGACGAAGAATGGACTTTTTACGAAATGGACGACTTGGGCCGGTACTTCGACCCAAAAGAAGGGCTCGAACCGATTTTGATGTTTATTAACTGCAGGCGCTATCTGTAGGATCGAACGTCCTCCAAGCGAGAGATCACCTCGCCCTCGGTGAGGGACGAGGTTATGCACGACTCTTTTTTTGGCGGCATCAGATGGACCGCCGGTAGATGGGAGGAATCTATCCATACCAACACCCTGTTGCAGCTGCAGCAGCAGACCGCTCGCTGCTTCTGCTGTCTGTGCGTCGCTACTTCTGCACTCACTGTGGTGCGTGGTTCGTGCAAAGAGCGGCCTGCAGGCCCGCAGGACACAAAAGGGGGGGTACGCAGCAGAAAAAAGGCGGTACCCCATTTTCGTATATTCTGCCGGGCCCCCGGTGCTCAGCTTAACAAATTTTCTTTCAGCGGGGAGTGTCCTTCACGCGAGCGTCCTTAAAGCGGGGTCGACTGCAGATTCGTCCAAATTGTACCCACTTTTGTCCACTTACGGACTGCGGAAATCGAGCGGAAATCGACCTCCACGTCACC
Source organism: Ectocarpus sp. CCAP 1310/34 (assembly GCA_902602495.3). Lineage (NCBI taxonomy): Eukaryota > Phaeophyceae > Ectocarpales > Ectocarpaceae > Ectocarpus > Ectocarpus sp. CCAP 1310/34. The sequence continues at coordinate 177,848 of CACKRE030004594.1, read as the reverse complement.
GCACGGCAGGACATCGAATAGCCTTGGAACGTCTCAGAACCTCCCAACACCGTATCCATGGCATATTTCCTATCCATGGCTGCCGACTGCGGACCGACCGCGGAGGAACACGTCAGGAACATGCCAGACCCCTTCGGTACCGGCACGGGAAGATACCCGCGGCAAGCCCGGCAAGCAGCGCACTGACGGCACGCCACAAATAAATGCGTAACACACAACGGACAACAAAACCAACGGGCGCGCATACAGAACAAAAAGACGCGCATACAGCTACACACACACACGAAGAAGTGTTTTGTGTTTTCAACCGCACTAAGACTGACGTCTTTTCATTGGTCAGCCGGTTAGCGCGGTCGATGCTAATAATAAAAACACACACGCGCCACAAAAGAAAAACACCAACCACCACTCACTACGAGTGCACACCGACTCGTGAGGGCAGCAGCAGCATATCGAGGCAGTTTTCCACGCAACTAAGTGATGTTAAAAGGGTATTCATATGCACTACATGTATGTATATACGGAGTGAAAATCGGACCCGATATCCCGCAGTCGGCCCGCAGTCGGCAGCCATGGATAGGAAATATGCCATGGGTACGGACGGTGTTGGGAGGTTCTGAGACGTTCCGAGGCTATTCGATGTCCTGCCGTGCGGTGACGTGGAGGTCGATTTCCGCTCGATTTCCGCAGTCCGGAAGTGGACAAAAGTGGGTACAATTTGGACGAAAGTGGGTCAAAATACAGACACAAGTGGGTACATGAAATAATTAGTAGACGTCTCTGGGTATACCCACCGCGATGTCGGACATAAGTGGGCATTCTGGTGAGGCCCTGCGCGCCTCGGCGGTATTAGGGCCAAAGGTGTGTGCCTGAAAGTGGGAAAAAATCGATGCCCGTGCTGTGTATGGTCCCTGGCTGTGTCGCGCAGGTGTCAGAATGGGGTTTTGAGTCGGTTGGGGGTCGCCCAGGGAGGGTGCGCGCGCTGGATTTTCGAGCACCCACTTTTGTCCGAGAATGGCGTGGGTATACCCACTTTTGTCCGTTTCCCTATTAGTATTATTTGTTGGTTCTTTCATTATGTTCTCGCATGGGAGGCACAACCCCGACTATCTTTCTGACTTCTAAACATTCATAAAGTGTACACTCAATCCATTACAAGAAGTCTAAGGGTTCTTCACTCACTACGAAGAGAGTCAGACCGATAATGTGGAAAACACGAACAAAAGACCGGCCCTGATCGCGACAGGAGCGTCAAGTTCGGCTCGAGGGTCGAGGGTCGAGGCTATCCGCACCACCGGTGTGTCACTTATGTACCACAGTTTAGTGTAGGATCGAGATCCGCCGATGAGCTAGCTGTTCATGTTTCTCAGACCTATTTTTCTTGCGTTTCGTGAAATTTTAAGCCTCCGTTTCTACGGGTTTCCCACCCTTTCCATGTACAGTTTTGCTAGAATACCCATGGGCCCTTTGTTGCCCGTGTTTGACCCATGTTTGACCCATGGTTGGGAAGCCCATGGGCGGCCAATGAGAGCCCTTCAACCGGAACCGGGAACTCCTAAGCAATAGATTATCTGCTTTGGAACGGGCACTATAGCGGCAAATATAACCTTACCTCGATCAACCCCAACCCTGTTCCCAAGCCCACACGATACGTGCTAGGTTGGCGCTAGTAGCGAAGTTCTAGGTTGATGTGCAGGTGGTTAAGTTCTAGGTGGCCATGCCGGTGGCGAAGTTCTAGGTTGAAGTGCTCACGGTGGGCACTTCATGAGCACTTATTGGGCCGCCCATGGGCATTCCCACGGGTCTGTATATCCGATCGACAGCAACCATCCTCTTCATTTTTTGCGCGCGCTCCTCGTCACCTGTAAACCAAGGGGTCTTCTTTCCGCAAGGCCACTCCCCCGGCCACTCCGCCGCTAAGCGTCGCTTCGTCCCACGGCATCGGCGGCGAATGCAGCTGCCACAGCAGTAGAAAACGTCCGACAAGAAAGACTCTAGGAGGACCTATTAGCGGCTGCGTGGGTGGCGTCATCAACGACAACAACGACTGCGGCGGCGTCGACTACCGGTACGGGGGGTCATCGCCGCCGCCTCCGCGACCGACACCCCCGACGCCGTCGCAACACGGCCACCGTCATGCTCGGACCTGTTCCTGCCGCTACGCCGAGAGCGACTCCGAGTGCGATGACGACAGCATTGGTGGCAATGGAAACAAGCTGGGGCCGCCGACTGGTAAGACGCCGGCAATCAAGAGGCCACGACGCCGTCGTGTCCGCTGCTGCCTCGGCAGCCGGTGCTTGTTGGTCGCCTGCCTCTGCCTGGTCGTGGCGTGGGGAAGCTTCAAGATCGCCTGGTATTTCCAGTGGCAGGCGTGGTGCGTGGAGGGGTGCTATGACGCGGAGGCGGCGAAGACGGGCTCTCAGGGGCCGGAACAGGTTCGTGGAAGGTCGTTTCACGCTGCGGTCTCTCCGAACCATGCATCACAGGGGCCCACTCTTTGTTGTTCTTTAGTATTGAAACATTCCTACAATTTCAAACAGCACGACCCATGGCACGTCGAAGCAACGTACGTTCTCTGATGCGACGATATGGAGTCGTCACACAGGCAAGTAGAATCACCGTAATATGAAGTATGATACTTTAGTGTCATATACATGACTAGTACTAGCCGGGTCTTGTTTCGTCATGTATGACAGGAACCCAAGGACAACACACACACACCACGGCCACGACACCCCCCTTCCAGCCGTCCGTTGCTGCTCAACAGGGACTACGGTACCTTCCGACCAACAGAGGGCAACGAGGCGTTCGTTTCGAGTTGTTGAGCAAGTTCCGAACGAATACAGCCGACGCCACCCCTTTTCTTGGCGGGTTCTCTTTTTCAGTGCGCATCCCATATGATATGCCGAAGGCAAGCGCCGCAGGAGGGGTGGATAGGAGACCTCATGGGGAGGAATAACCCTTCTTTGTGACTGATCACGGATAGGAGCTAGCTCTTCCACGAGCTCCTATACGGGGAGGAACAACCCTTCTGGGTGATGTGACCACGGATACGAACTAGCTCTACACACTGCAGAACTGCTGTGTGTGAGCGCTGATTAAATGTGAGGGCGAAGAAAAAAAAACCCATGCAAACTAGTCTAAACGTTTTTCCCACCGACGATTTTATGTTGTTGCTTGTTTTGCTTGGTTTAGGTGCACCTCGCGTACGGCGGGGTCGACGCAGAGGGGAACCCAACGGGGGTGACGGTGGTGTGGACCACTGCGGCGGGCGAAGCCCCTCCTGTGGTGGAGTACGGGCTGAGCAGGGACGAGTGAGTGGTTTGACGTCGAATCGCGCACTTCTATACACTACGACGATACGCACTAATTTTGTTTATTGCCAGTAGCCTTCGGAGGGTTTTGTGTTACGGAAACATGTTGGATAAACGTACAAAGGGGGGAGTTGAGTTACTGTCAGGGAACAGGCTGTGGTACCCCCTTCCTGTTATATTTTCCTCATAACACTTAACTTTTCGCAAAGGCGGTCGTTGATTGTAGAACCGCTCTGTGTTAGTAAAAAAAAAATCTCACAGCTTCACTCTAACAACCACAGTACAAGGCGTAAGTAGCTCAACGCTATAGCCAACCGGACAGGTAACCAACCACCCCCCCCCTGAACCCTTTCTTGTCCTTCCGCCCCCCCCCCGTCCACCAACTCCCAGGCTTAACCTGACGGCGCACGGCAGCTCCGTCCGCTACCTGGACACGGTCCACCACAGGGCACCCCTCGAAGACCTCGCTCCGGGCACCCGGTTCTTCTACCGCTGCGGCAACCCGTCTTCTCCGGCGGCGGCGGCGGCGGCAACGACAGGTGGCGGTGCCGGAGGGGGTGGCGGCGGCGGCGAAGGTGCCCCTGAGGGCCGCCCTCCAACGCTAGACTTGTCCGTTGGCGGCGCCGGCGGGGGGTTGTATTCAGGGCCAACTTTGGGTTCGGACGGTTCTGTCTCGTCTGAGATTGGCTCCACGTCGGCGGAGGCGGCGGAAGCTACGGTGGGAACGGTGGGAGTGCGGGGTGGTGGTGACAGCGGGGGCGACGGGGTGGTGACGGCGGCTGTGGTTACGGAAGGCGGAAAGTGGTCCGGAGTTTCGTCCTTCGTGACGGCACCGGAACCTGAAAGGTGGGAACCGATTTTTGGATTTTTCCACGAATGTTCTCCGATGGTCGCCAACAGGGCAAAAGCTGAAATTGTAGGATGGGGGTATTCTGAGATGTGGTTGTACTTCAGATTCTCTCGCAACATTCATTGCGGAATGCTTCGTGGCTGCAGTAGTCTAGACAGAACGGTGCGGGGCGCGTTTTTCTCGGACTCAGAGCGTGGCGTTCTTCTTTTTTTTGCCGGGCCCAACCCTCACACTTCCCGGAGCCTCTGCTTTCGAGCACTAGATGATTAGTCCAGGCCGTATGCATGGAACAGCGGCTTGTTCTGTATGTATCGCTCGAGATGTAGAGGAGAACGATCCTTGGCTCATGCCACAAGCTTTTGTCGGCACGTGGTCTACGTGTCTGTCTCGTGGTTACAGCAGTATCGGGGTCAGGGTAGTCGTGGGGTGACCAGTACCGGTCGCCCCGGTGGTCTAGCGAGTAAGCTCGCAGCCTGCAAAGGGCCAGGTCATGGCTTCGAGTCGCGGCAGAGTGAGTTTTTTTCTCACCAAATAAATCCTGGTCGAGGATGAAAGCGACGCGCTGCAAAGCTCGTTGTTAGTAAACCATAGTCNAAACCATAATCGACTTCGTAAGTCGCGAGGGAAGGGATTGCTGTACCCTTCTCGCGATAAAAATACCTCAGGCAGGAACCGCAGGAGGGGGTCCGGCCCCCCCCTACTATGTGACTTCGGTTGGGTCGTCTAGCTAGTAGAAGTGGAGGATAGGGGCCAGAGGGGCAGACGACAGAGTCTATAGATGGGAGAAAAAATAAATATGAATATCTATGTAGCGTAGTGGCGGCCTGCACGAAAAGGGACCCTCGAGCGACTATAGTTGCTCCGGCCAACGATACAATCCGCAGTGCCCCCTCCCCCCCCAACAACAAAAAAGAAACGCCTTCCCTGTGTTCAGTAGTCTATGCAGTGATTTTTACTTAAGCAAACATGCTGGACGTAGTATTGAATCGGCTAAGTCGGTGTATGGTTTAGGGTCTGCGGCCCCCCTGTCTGGTCGTTTCTCGTCAAAATGTTATTTTCTTTTTCGTGGAGGCAGTCCTCCGTTTTTCCCATTCTTCCCGCTCCCCTCGACTTTCACCTTCGTCACCAATGTCGCCGTTGTCATGGGGGGTCGCCGTCGTCGTCGTTGCTGTTGTTGCTGCCGCTGCTGCTATTGTTTCTTTGATGTTTACCGCTGTTGATTGTCCCATCCAATCCACACCGCAGGTGGGAAGGGGACGGCCCGTGGGACCGGCCCGTGTCCGTGGCGGTTGTCGGCGACCTGGGTCTGGTGAACGGCGGCGCCACGTTCGACCGCCTGCACCGGCTTGTGGAGGACGGCGAGGTCGATTTTGTTCTGCACCTGGGCGACATCGGATGTGAGAGAGGCTCATGGGGTTTGAATCGCTTGTTGTACTACAGCGCTTTTTCTTTGGGTAGCACAGGAATATGCTGCTTCTGTTGAATATGAGTATGGAGGCGCCGTGACCCGCGCTTCGGTGGGGAGCTGTCTTATCTATCTGTGTCTAACTTCGGGCTATTGTTTTCTCCGAGCCTTTCACGAGATGTTGGCATGTGTTCAGCGAGCAGCAAATGAGTGTTTGTGGCTCAGACCCAGGCCGCAAGTCTTGAACCATCAGCTTTCGACGCCGATGGGATTGGGGGGGGGGAAGAGTAGAGGGGCGAAAATGATTGTTTTTCTTGCGGGCGAGTTTGTTGACGTTCACGCTTCCCTTCGTGCTGGCTCTTCTTCATCCATGCCCTCAGTCCGTTGGTTGACGCATGCCATGTTCTTCTCGTCGTTCGTTGGAGAGGGGCTGGACAATCGCGCGATGCGTAAATACCGTAGACGAACAAGCTGGCAGAAAAAAACTGGCCGTACATGACGGATGATGCAATTCCTCGCCAAGGTAGATCGCGGAACAGAGCGCTCTCATGAGTGGGTGGTGTTGTTGTTGTTGTTGTTGTTGTTGTTGTTGTTGTCTTAACATCAATAAAAGGGTGGTGTGTGTTAGTCTTTTTTATTGTTGTGTTGCACCTCGTACAGTTTTTTTTTTTTGCCTTTGGTGTACTCAGATGAGAGTACTTACTTCTCTTCCCCATCGTGCCCCAACTCTCGTGTGACCGACAAATTGCGTTCCGTTCCAACCAAGACGCTGACGATGCCTTTTTGGAGCGGCCTTGGTCATTTGGCTACGAAGACAAGTGGGATGCTTTCATGAGAAGGTGTGCACGACCCGAGGGAGTTGATAAACTTTCGGGCTTGATTTGGCGGAAACCAACACGTCAGGCTTTTTTGTCCAGAGGTTGGTGCGAGGACACAATCATACTGTGGGACGAGGTCTAGAAGCTTTCGTCTGGCGGCGGTCAAGCAGGAGGGCGGGAGTCGAGAACCTTGCCTGCTTGTGTTTTGGAAATGAGTACGTGTGGCTCTTGTCAAGAGGGTGGTGCGTGGGTACAATCTTGCGGCAGGAAGAGGTTGACAAGCTTCCGTCTGGTGGTGGTCACGCTGAAGGACGGGGTTGGGGACAGAGGATGGGGTTGGGGGCAGAGGCGCAGGAACAACGATGGTAGTTTGCGGGCAGTCACTCCGGAGGGGAGGAAGGAGGAAGGGACAAGGTTGAGCTTTGCTTGCTTCCGTCTCTGGTTCAGGCGTCGTTATCGCATCGTTTTTCGGTCGCTGTGGTACGCACAGCGGTCGGCTGGATTTAGCAAAAGGGGCGGAGGTACGATAGCGTGCCAAGTGATTCGTCTTTCATCGCTGGGACGGTTGTATCTACTGTTTCTGTTGTCGTTTGCGGTGTCCTGCCCTCGTCACCAGGCGTTGCCGTTTCGTGGCCGCTGCAAATGGCACCACTGCATTGGCTGCACACTAGGAGAGCGAAACAACAAAACTTGCTTCAAGGTACACAGCAGGACTAACTACCTTTCGTGCAGGTAACCACACTGTTCTTGTTCTTGGCGGCACTACATGCAGCCTTGTGGCTTTGGCCATGAGTCCACCTGCACATTCGTACAACCTTCCGTATTTTTTGTTTGTCCCGCCGCTTGCTGGCACAGGGCTTCCCACGAGTTTGCCGCCAAGGTCCCTTACATGGTCGTGCCAGGGAACCACGAGGCTGAGTGCCACAGCCCGGCGTGCCTCTCCTCTCCGCGGAGACTCAACGTGAGGTTGTTTGCCGTCACCTTTTTTTGCACGCCTGCACACACGTGCATGCTGACGTCTGCCGAAGAACATGTTGTTCGTGCGACTGTGTGGTGCACGGTTGTCGATCATCAGCTTGGTGTTGAAGTCCGAATGTCGTATTTTTTTTTCGGGTAATTTTCGTGGGGATTCGCGTGTCTCGTGGCCCCACCCGTACTCGATTGGTGCGATAAAATACGATCACTTTTTTTTTAGTTGTCCAGGCGGCGAGGGCCCCAGAACGACCACCAACACGGAAGGCCTTCAACACACCAGAACGGTCTTTTGGAAGGTTTCCATGAAGGAGGCGAGCTATCATACCGCAACTGTTTGCCCCCCCCCCCCCACCTCCCGCACCGCGGCCCCTCGTTTGTTTCACGCAAGGCGCTGAGCAACTTCGCCGCCTTCAACGCGCGCTTCCGGATGCCGTCCATAGAGAGCGGCGCGGATCACGGGGTGTCCATGTGGTACTCGTTCAACGTCGGCCCCGTCCACTTCGTAGTCGTGGACACGGAAACGGACTTCGAGGGAGCGGGAGGGGACCACCTGCACTGGGTGGGGTTCGAGCACGGGAACGGGGGGTTCGGGGACCAGGCCGCTTGGCTGGAGCAGGTAAAAGAGGGGAGGGAGGGAGGGAGGGAGGGAGGGAAAGGGAGAGGGAGAGGGGCAGAAGGGAGCGCCTTGCTCGTGCTGCCGCTTGCACACCCGTTCGTGTTTGTGAATGGTAGCTGCGGGGAACGTTGTTGAAGGTGCTTGTCGTCCGGCGGTTTGGTTGCGGTTGGGAAAAAATCACGGTTAAAGTCATGTGTTTTGGGGAGTGGGGAGAGACGGGAGGGGGGACTGAAAATCCGTCTCGAGCATTAAGCCCCGAACGAGGACGCTGGACGAGGCCGGCCACACAGTTCCGGAAATGATCAAAGGCAGTCCTGAATGATAGCCTTTGTACAGAGTCCGGCCTATCGGGTGGTTAATACTTTTCTCAAACGATAGCTGTTGAAGGGAGGCGGGCCACAATGTCCCGGCCCTTGGCTGGTTGGCAGCATGCCCGAAGGGCAGTTTCCAAAGCTATAGTGTGTGTGTTGTGTTTTCGTCGTATTTATCATGGCGACGGTCCCCTCATTTTATTTCTATCGCGAGAAGGGGCCAGCCGTCCATTACCCTCGTCAACGGTGCTAGCGTTGAAGTGAGGTACTGACGAGAGCTTTTTCAGCTACATTCCGCTTTCACCCGCATATTTTGCAAATTTTATCACCCCATGGGGATTTGCACCCACGACGTCTGCGACTAGCGGTCTACGTGGATACCACTAGAGCACCGGGGCAACCGGGATAGCCATAGTGGACCTAATCGGTGAACGCCTATGGCAAAGGAACCGTGACGGAACGGGGCAGGGAAGGCTTGTGTTATGGCTAGAACCAGGAGATCGCGATTGGTACATGGACTAATTTGGTTTGGCTAGACGAAGACTTTGAGCTAAGGAGGCCGGTGTGGACGACGACGCAAGGGGCTCAGTAGGCGCTGGCGGAGGTGGCAGCGAGGGCGACGTCTCCCATGCGTGATGGGTTGCTGAAGCTGCTCCTGCTGGTGCTGGTGCTGGTGCTGTTTGCCGTCATACCTCAATCCTGCCGATGTATTTTTTTTGCATGGGGTCTACCCTAGCCTCTAACCTGTCAATACCCCTGCCTCCTACTTCTTGTTTATATTTCCCCGCTCTTGTCTGCGACTGTAGGACCTCGCTGCAGCGCACCAGGAACGCGACGTCCGGCCTTGGATCGTCGTTGCGGGCCACCGTCCGATGTACTCCACGGAGAAGTCCGACAGCGAAGGCCTGACTTCTTTCGGCCATTCCAACCGGTAAAGCGTTACACCGCAAACACCCTTGGTTCGAATGCGCGTTTTGTTTTTCTTTGTTCGCCCCGTCAGCGGTCTCTAAAGCTCAACAAGTAGCGCAGCGTCGCTGTTTGGGTTGGGTGGTAGCAGGTAGGATCAGCAGTGTGTGATGGCCAGGCGCCAGCTTTTCTGTGGCGAACGTGTTCATGTCAACCGGCTGGCACCAATACGTGCAGCATCACGGGTCAAACAATTGTTTTCCTCAACCACGCGTGGCACTAGTCGTAAGCACCTTCCTGCTGTTCAATGCCTTGCATAGTTTTTTTTTTCGTTCTGTGTTCATCACTTTCTCCAACAGTTAAACCTTGAGCCCCCGGTTACCGCTGTCATTGACCCCACGCAGAATACGAAAGGCGTTCGAGCCCATTTTCGAGAAGAACAAGGTCGACATGTACCTCAGCGGGCACGTGCACGCCTTCGAGCGGTCGTTACCGGTTCTCGACAATGTGCCGTACCCCAACGACGTTAGCGGTAGTGGCATGAACGGCGGCGGCGATGGTGTCGGAGCCTCTCCGCAGTCTTTGCGCACTTCGTCCTCTTCGAGCAGGATGGTGTACGAGAGCCCCGTTGCGCCGGTACACATCGTCAACGGAGCGGGCGGCTGCATAGAGGTGATCACAAAAGAAGGGCGCAAAGACAACAGCAAGTACGTGGCAGGGTTTCCGCGAAAACAAACTGTGCTACGCAGAAGCAAAAGACTCGGGAATTATCTCATCAAAGTCCCAAGATGATTGACCGGACCTCGTCCGTTGCGATATAACTGAAATTAACAGTGCTACGCAGAAGCAAGACTCAGGAGTATATCTCATCAAGGTCCCACGCTGATTGGCCGAACCCAGTACATGTGCAGTCCGTTTCATAAGCGGAAAATTCATCGATTTATTTTTTCTGGTCTTGACTCTCCGGTGTCGCCATGCGTGCCCACGCAAGCAGGGGTTCACGAAACCGGAACCGGTGTACCCGGCGTCCTTCCCGCCGTGGCGCGCCGTGGCGATGAGCATGGTGCCAGGCGTCGGCATCCTCACGTTCTCCAGCAAGGCGGAGATGCGATCGACGTTTGTGACGAGCGATAGCCCGGCAGAGGTGTGTCTTTTCGTAGCGTTGGCACCGCTCTAACCGGCTGACCAACGAATAGACGTCAGTCTCGGTGCGGTTTGAGATCGTGCTTGTATATCTTTATTATCAACCGTGTTGGCCGGCTGCCCAATGAAATGGCGCCACTTTCAGTGCGGTTCAACGGCGGAAACCTCTCCCAGTAGTCATGATGGGGGGCGGGCGGCTGGGGAAGCTAGGCGGCTGGGGAAGCTAGGCTACGTAGTCCGGATTCCGATGTCCGTGTACGCGTTGTTGACTGTGGATCGGTCTTGTTGCTCCGTGTGTTTCTTAGCCGATGTAGGCGACCGCTGCTTCTGCGTTGTTTTAGCATGGTTTGGCTAGGAGCGGCTCCTTTTGTGGTCGTGGTGATGGCCCGCAGCCCCTCAATTACGGGAGAAAATAGAAAGGTGGACGTTCGTGGCGATCGACAGCCATGTGGCAGAAACGTTCGTCCAGCCGAGACTACCGGGAGCACACGCCTCTGATAACGTAGTCACCAGGTGTCTGGCCTTTCAATCCCGACCTGATGTTTGTGGTTGACGCCGCTCAGGCCATCTGCCTCATGAGAATGACAGGGGATAAGATAGTCCCCCCAGCGGGCTGAAGACAGCATTTTTCTCAATCCGTGCGGTGCCCTTCCCTCACTTTCTCTCCACGCCCGTTGTGGACAGGTCCTCGACGAGCTCACGATTCGGCATCAACGTCCACCGCTCCGTTAGTTGAAGCCGAAAAAGTTGCTTTTGGTGTTGCGTGTGTGAGCGAGGCGGAGATTACCCCCCGGCCAATGAGTGTGGTGTAAGTAAAGGACGTTGCGGTAATTTCCTTGTGTGTTTGGTTGGGCCAGGAAGGGGAAGGAAGACGAGAAATATGAATTCGCCATCCGGGCCCCCAGAAAGATCCCGCCCGGAGGACCCGCGTTGGCACCGTTAAACGCGGCGGACGGTTGCGGCAGAGCTCGAGCTAGCGGGCGCTTGTTGTTGTCTTAATATCGTGTTCAGGACCCCGACAAAAACCAGCCCGTGAGGTTTTTGTAAGTGTTTGATGATGTGTGGTGCGAATTGTACAGGTAGTCTGGCGCTCGTAGGATGTGTTGCTAACCAACAACCGCTCCTCGTCTTCATTTTGTTGACCTTGGTCTTTGTCTCGGCAAAGGTCGTTGTGTCGTTGTAGGGCGACCTGCCGTCCAAAATCCCTCGCCATTGTTTTCTCGCCGCTTGCATGTCCTGGACGTTTCAAGGTGGTTCATGTCGAGGGTTTATTGTCCTCAGTTGACCGTCGCTTCCGCAATCACGAACATAATGTTTACGTTGATGGCCCGCGGCTAGGCTCGGTGGGTCGCCTCAGAAGAACATTGTTGCTGCCTGTGGTTTGTTTGTTGTTGCTGGCTGCATGGTTTGTTCATTGTTGTGGTCTGCGTGGTTTGTTTATTGTTGCTGTCTGCATGGTTCATCGTTTTTTTCTGCGTGGTTTGTTTTCGGCTGCGAAGCACAGCAGCAAGGGCCTCTGCTGACGATCGTTTCTCAATTCATGAAAGACGACTGTCTCCGACGCACGGCAGCACAGGCGGTGACTGTTGTTCGACAACAGTTCAGAGGTGTTTGAGGGTGAGGATCCGCAGGTAGGGGAATTACGCGCACGCAACCATGCAACCACCTCACTGCGCCATTTTAAGAGAGACGTCAAGTTCCCCCGGTGCCCCTACTACAGTAGTGTCAAGGCAGCACCGGTGCCGATGAAGCTGATATGGCCAAATATGTTTGGCCGGTTGGGCGATGCCGGTCAGGGTCGAAGCTTCCACCTTTTTGTTGCCACATATGGAAATGATGGAGTGAAATGTGCGACAAAACATTGCAAGGTGCTGGGAGGAAAAGGGCGAGTCATCAAGATGCCGAATAGTACTCTGCAGGGCGCACAACTCTCCTGTCGTACGATATCCCGCGCGGTGCCCGATCACGTCGATCGAAGTATTCGCAAGGATGAGGGGAATACTGAAGGCCTCATGTCTGTGTAGGGGCGCCTTCGCCATGAATATTTTACTCGATGAGCTCGCACCGCGAACACCTTCCAAATGAAAGCGTCAGAGAGCCGTCACATTTAAGGGCTTTGGGGTGATATATCCTCAGTTCTCTTCATACATGGGTTGCAAGATATTGACAATAGTCCAAAGGATTGCGTTCGCTTCCCCTGTCATGAAAGCCGGTCGCCGAGTCTACTCAATTGAATGAACTAAAAAATATTGAGCTTTCACAAGGTACACTTAGTCTTGCATGGCGTAGTCGTTTGACCAATGACCTCGCGTCCTTACAAAGTCGGGGCGGAGCATGCCGTGTTCTCACCGGACCAGGCTCTTACATCACCAAGCGCGAAGCGCCGTGGCGATGTATTCGGCGAGTCGCACGGAGTGTGAACTTCACTTTGTGAATGTTCTGCATCGTTGCCTGCATTCACTTTTGCTACGGATGACAGCCGCAAATGAAATCTTCTCATGTGGTTTCACTTTCAGAAAAGACAGTCATTACACCGTATATCTACCTCGAGGGTGCTTGACCAATGACTACAATGCGATCCGATCATCCCCTTTGCGCGGATCGGGGGTTCTCGACTCCGTACAGCATGATCTACTCGAACACCATCCTGCTTACCGCAGAAAGATAAAATATACAAAAACAAGCGGTATCCTCGTCAACGAGTTCAGGAAGCGATCTGAATGTTAGATACAACGCTGTTGCCAAGCGACGAAAACCCACGAGAGGAGGCTGATGGGGAGGGCGCGCAATTTGGCAGGGCGAACTAGAGAGCAAAAAGCATACCAGCCGTAGGAAGGAGAAAAAATGAATCGCACATTTCACAACTGTGGAACATAAACGAAATGAACGAGGGTGGGACTCGGACAGAGACACAATCAAAACAACACGTTTTATCGACGGTTTCGAACAAGGACCAACAAAATAAAAGCGTTGCTGAAAAGGAAACGAGAAAACATTGTTCATTTTTCTGATTGTACGTTAGTAGTTGTGAAAGCATTCATTTTGTTTCAGATATCTTCCTTCCTATGACTCAATATTTTAAGCTGTCTCGCTTACTCTGCAAGCAAATACACCCTCCCAAACTTACTCACAACCATGAACCGAGCCAGAATCATTGGCGATGGTTGAATCGTCGATCACCATACAAGATTTCTTGTAGCACTCCATGCAGAGGTGATGTTGTTACATGCTGCTACAATACAGGTGGGACAATGACTAGGATTCAGTCGCCGCGTGGGTTGACGGACATTAACTGATGACGATTCCATGGTTTGACTAGTGCTATCAATGTCTACATCTGCATCAATACCTGTATTTCGGGAATGAACGAATATGCCCTCATTTTCGGGAAACACACAGTAGACCCGCCATATTTTTCACTGTGAGTGGTAATGGTGCCATTTCGTGACAGGTTGGCGGGCGTCCCGCATAAATACGAATGTTTCGAGATTACTACGCAAATGAATGGAGTGAACGAAGAGCAACACAGAATCGTGCTGCCAATGACCATAGGACAGCGGACTTGTGCACATCCCCGTCGAAGCTGTGTTTTTGAAATATTCCAGGATGTTTCTGCGGATGTTCTAGCGCGGAATATCCAATGAAACATTCCTCGATAACGCTGTAGATTTCACACGGACAGGGCAAGTGCCATACTTCGTTCTTGTCAGCGACAATCTCACACAGCTCCCTGTGACTCGATCGATTTGTTTTTGCTGCAGAATCACAATAGGATATCTTTCCTGCGCGAATACAAACCCGAGATACGAGCTTTTCCCGTTGTCGTGCAGTGAAAATGTTCTCCTCTGCAACAATCCGCACCACCACAGCACTCAACACAGGCCAGGACGCACAGTTTTCCTGTGAACCAGACACGGTCTTGCGGCAATAAACGATTTACGGGTTGGGCGTTCTCTCCACTGCGATTTTTTTCCTGCTGCTCACGCCACCGGCTGACTTCGCTCTCGCGGCCCCCCCCTGCCGCACGGCCGCCCGTGCCGCCGCTCTCGCCGCCGCTGCCACCGCAATCGGGTCCACCACGGGCGCCTCATTGTTCTCGCCCCCCGCAGTCCGGTGACTCCCTTCGTCACCTGATTACGAGAACATGCCATGCGGGACGAGGGTTGGTTGCTTGGACCAGTTTTTTTTGCACGGAAACGTGAAGTTGTTTCATTTTGTACTCCGACGTGATGAAGGAAACTCACTCTACGCGCTAGACGACGTTGGATGGGAAAGAGAAAAATGTGGTTTGGGGCACCAGCAAGGCGGAAAAGACCCCGGTACGACATTTTACAATTACATGGAAGTCATGGTGGTTGGCAAGGTGTGACCGCGACGGTTGTATCCTCGGTTGTGAATTGTGAATGCATCCATACTGTTTCGCCGCAACGCTCATGAAAAATCACACGGGATTGCCAGCAAGAACCTGTCCTGGTTCACCGTACCCCAATGGAAACGACTGTTTGTTTCGACAAAGAAAAAACAAGGAAGAAGCCTATACATTTCGAATGCAGCCCCCCTAGAGAGTACAACGTATACCACGGGTACGCAATGTACGGTGGGTGCGGTCGATGGAACATGCTATCCTGAACCACAGATCGAACGGTTCCTCGAACCAAGCGAAAACATTTGCTGAACGCATGTCACTAACATACCAAAGGGAGGTAGTCAATCAAGCGAGTCCTAATGTGAAAGATTCGGTGTTCTAAGTGTTTCTGTCTGTCTGTCTGTCTTTGTCTCTCTGACTTTCTATCTCTCTCTCTCTCGCCAGCGCGCGTGTACACAACCGCGATTGTTTCTTCTCTTTGTCCTCTTGTCTCAGCCTCAAGGGCCTGTCTGTTTCTCTCGCTCCCGCTTACCTTCGGCGCCGTCTGCGCCCCAACCATTCATCTTGTTCGTCAGGCTCTTGGCTACCCGCCGGGCTACGAGTCCTATCGCCGCCCCCGCCGATTGCCCTGCACCTTCTCCACCAAAAGCTCTCGCTCGTAGCGTCTTCACGGCCCCCGCTGCCCGCACGTAGCGCCCCGTCCTCCTGATAGTAGGTTGGGCACAACGAGGGGTCGCGGCTTATCCAACAAGACTGTTCGACGCCCGAACCAAACAGGATGCCTTGTGAACGGGACTATCGTCAGGCGTTTCAAGGTATGAACGAACGTGACTTGCATTGCTACGCCTATCCCTGTGGCCGCAGGTCAGAGAAGCGCGGGGCACAGGGAGGAACTGCACCAGGGGCGAGGAGAGCGGTCTTACTGGATGGAAACACATGGGTAAAATAGCACGCACACATGTCGTACCACAAACATACATGGAAAGAACATGTATCGTCGGTGCTTCTGATCCCCGCGCGTGTTTCGGGAAGCGATGGTATGAGACCTGTTTAAACGCTGTAGTATCCGAAAGTTTGTAGTCTAGTCTAATTCCCCAGCGAATTTCTATGCAAATATGCCGTCGGCAATCGCCTTTCAGGTGTTGTGGTCCTCGTCTTCTCACGCTTGTTTGTAAAAGGGTAGCGGATGCCGGCGGTTTGCATCTTTTTGAGGCCACCTATCCATCGATACCAACAGAAAATAGGAGTCTTGCCTTCGATTCGCCCTCTCGTCGGCCTCTTTCTTCAGCCGTCGTGCGGCCACCTCCCTCTCGTGGTAGGCCTTACGGGCCTGCGCCGAAGCCGCGCGCGCTGCCTCCGCTTCCTTATCCTGCTGACGCAGCTGGCGCTTGTATTTCTTGCGGCGTTCCAGCAGTACCTGTCGTCTCTCTTGCTGGGCTTTTTGCCTAAAAGACGTTGTTGTTCGTGGCAGAGGTGTCAGTGATTATTTGTTTGGGACGCGTACCGAGTTGAAGGGCAGGAAAGGTACAGTAGCACAGATGATGATCGGAGGCTAGAAAACGGGAGGGAAGGTAGCACCTGAGGAAAGATTAACGTTCGTGTGTTGGTTGGTAGACAACGACGGAGTAGTTTGGTCTAAGCAAGAAGAGAATGGTGGAGCCCTCGGGATAGGAATAGGGCGATAAGTACGCTCCGAATATGTTGCGGTGTATCAGGAAGGGACACGGCCGCATGTGCTCCGTATGCTCCTCTGCTGAAATGCGGGGGAGGTACATCGCGGGACGGGGGAGGGGAAAGGCAAGACACTCCGGGCCAGAAGGCCCTGAATAGCATGAGGCACACGTGCGATGGTGGTCCTGCATCAAGACGCTGTCGAAGCTCTTCCTCGACTTAGAGGAGGCTCAACAGTAGCGGCAGCAGGAACACGTGCTTCACAGATGCGGGCATACGCTACCATTCTGGCCCAACCGCACGCATTGGAGCCAACGGTGAGAGTATTATCTCTTGACGGAAGAAGCGACCATATGTCCGGGCCGCTATTTCGCTCCCGGAAACAGTTGAGCTGAGTTGGGCGCACAATTCTCGAGGCAAGCCAAAGGAAGCAGTGGTTTCCGTGGCGGCTATCGAGAACTGCTCCTCGATCCCGCACTTCCCAGCCTTCAGAGAAAAAAAGTTCTTGCTTCAGCTCCCAACCGCTCGGATCGTTTTGCCGACTTGAGGGAGTGGAGGGTGTCCCTTCAAGGTACAGTGCAGAGTATTAAGGAACGTCGGGCGAGGCAGCTCGGAAACGGGTCGGCGATCTACACAGGTCTTTTCCCACTCGAGGACGAGCGGCAGTATTGGTGACCTGGCCGTCGCACGAGCCCTCGTCCAATCCAATAGGCGTACAACCAACGGCACATCGTACCGTTGTGGAGATACGCACTGATCTCTGGCTACTCATACAGGAAAGCATGCCTGGCGAAGGTTTGCTCGACGCGGGGGGTTGCACCAGTGAAGGGCCCGGGCCGGAGTTGGAGAAAATCGCGGCTTACTGGTTGGTTGAACGTTGTATGGCACGGATACAACAAGAACAAACCCCACTTTTATGGTCCAATGTGGCGACACAATGAACGAACACAGTTCGCCTACGAAGCAAAAAAACGTTGGAAGCCCTCCACTATGGACGTGGACGCCCGGAACAATGCGCACCGTTCGTCCTTCTCACGAACCTGGTCTGCCGGATCCGAATCCTCGCCGCTCGCCCGGGGTCGATCACGTCCAATACCTCCAGGTCAGTGTAGCCTCCCCCCGTTCCTCCGTCATCAGCGGCCTGACGGTTTCGCACCACAGCCTCCCTGCCAGTTCGGTTGCCATCGTTGAGAAAGAGATCGATCCCATTGTCAATCAACCGCACATGAGATACAGAAGACTGACAGCCTAGCCACACCTCGTCGTCGAAGTTTCTGCGAATCCCGTTGAGTGGTCAGTGGCTCGCGAAAACCATTCTTGACCCTCAGTTCGATGTCAGGTGTGCGTCAAACCACGATGACGTGCACATAGCTTAAGTTTCTTGGTGAAACAATGTGACATCACGGTGTTCGTGTCGAACCACAGGCCGAACGGTTGGTCTATTGTCAGAGTTGGACCTGCGTAGAAACGTTCCGTGGACATCAAGCTGCAACCGGTCACCCTGTGGTCTGGTGGCCTGAGGTTTCAAGAGGGGTTTCAACGGATTCCGGAAGTTGAGCTAGAATGATCTTGTTGAGAAGGCTTGAGGGTTGGAAATGTGAATCTTATTAAGCGCAACATCACAACCTTATGGCAGCGCAGAGGACATTTTTCTGCTAGACCCCGGATCGGTCATTCAGCTAGTGGAAGCTTCGAACCGCGAGTCTCAGCAATCGAACGGAACGTCGGAAGGAAAATGAATCCCGCCCAACAATCAGTTTTCCGTCTCGCTCTTATCCCGGCTGGGGTAGCCCAGGGCCGTCAATATGCGTGCGTGGTATGCCACATGTCACCACCGGGGCGACAGAACGAATTGACAGGCCGACCAGATCAACTGCCACAAATCCACGAAAAGTCTCACCTGCGCGTGTCGTTAAGGTGACCGTCCTCTCCCCCCCTCCCCTCCTCGGGCTTCTTGAGCTTATGCGCGGCGAGGGCCTGCTTCCTCTCCTCGTCGTCTTCCAGGTGCTCTCGCTCCCACCAGAACGGACCCTCCCGCTCGAAGAGAGTCACCCCGACGCCGAGGCACTCCCAGGAGTCGGAGGGGCCAGAGGCAGCCACGCTCGCGGCTGGAGACAGGCCTTCGAACAGAGCGACACACCTGGTTGTTTGGCGTTCCGGGGAGGGGACGCAGAGGAGATGGAGGAAGGGGAGGATAGGAAAATGGAGGCATGAGTCAGACCTGACCGCTAGTTCAGCAAATGATGAATTTACACCATCTAGTTCCTGTGTGTTTCGACTGAAATATCGCCATGCGCGAGCGATACACGCTGCTGAACTTGAGGAACAAACCCGGACCCATGCCCTGGAGTTTCCCGAACTTAAGTGCGTCATGAAATACTACATCGTCGTAGACCTCGCGAACCCCGTCCATACCAATTTCTAAGGCGTTGACGAGGTGGATTTCGAAAGAAAAACCTCATGCACCATCTATCTCTTCCAGCGACGGATAGATTGTCGACGAAACAACATGATTCTTCTGACGCCTGTGCTCACCTATTTTTCACATTGCTCCCACCCTGTCCCCGCGATTCGTTGCCGACCTCGTCGTCCCCCTCCTCCTTGTTGGCTCCATTTCCGTTTCCTCTACCGTTCTCGCCGACGCCCACGTCCTGATCCTCGTCGTTGTGGTCGTAGTTGCGCCCGGGACCCTCGGTCGCGAAGCTGAGGTTGCTGCTGAACAGTGCGAGGAGCATCTCCCACTCCTCTTTTCCTCCTGGCACAAGCAGATCCTTTCCGCTCTCGCTGTTCTCGCTCTCGCCGTGCCTGTCTGTCTGTGCATGACCTTCGGCCGCAGCCGTCGCCGCCTCTGCTACGGCTTGAGGCGGGTCTGCGCTGCTTGGAGCGGTTGGTTTGGGCGTCGTCATCGCCGAAGACGGTGGTGTTGAAGGCCCGGCTTTGATCTCGCTTGCTGGGTGGCTGGGGGTTCTTGCGCCCGCTTCCGCCATTGCCACGGCAGCCTGCGCCAGGGCAAAGTGAGGCGCCGTCATCTCAGTTTCCTGGTAAGGAACAGCGTCCCACAGCCGGATGGTCTGGTAGGGCCGACCACGTACACCCTTTGGCTACATCGCCCTAAAAGCCGAACGGGATACTCGGCAGGCGCTTCATGCCGGACACCCAACCTTTCAGCCGGTACGTTACACGCAAGCATATTCCGCAGTTGTTAAGGCGTGTCGCACCTGGAGAAGCATGCGCCCTTCCGCTGCGTGGACGGAGTCCCGCTCCGACTGGTCCACGAGAAGCACACCGAGGTTGTTCACAGCCGCCGCGGCTCCGGCAGTGCCCTTCCGGCGTCTCTGCCTTATCGCGACCAGGCGTCTCCAGTGCTTCTCTGCCTCAGCCTTCTCGCTCTCCCGGGTGGCTGCCCGCTGCCTGTTTGTTGATTGTTGATTGTTTGTTTGTGTCTCTACTTTTTTTCTCCGAACATTTCCGTGTTCCGGTTTGCTCTGTCATTGCGGAACAACCCCGCCTTTCTGCATGTTTCTCGCCTTCTTTGTTCTATTCTGTTCGCTTTGCTCGTTTTCACAGACAAGGCTTGGCCCACGAGAAAATACGAAAGGTGGCGGAAACCGTTCCGTGGGATCTGAAAGGCATGGGGTGGCTGCTACGGCAAACACGATAATACAGAAAAACATGGAGTGAACATTTGAACAGGACGAGATGTGGTAGCATCGCATGAGAATATCATGAGAAAAGGGTAGAAGACGGAATGGTGCCCAAAGGAATTATCAATAACACTTGTCGAGACGATGAAGAAAAAGGGAAGGGTTCATAATAGACACGTCTAACCCAGTCTTCGACGCTAGGCCTAGTGCTCCCGTACCTGGCGCTGAGCCCTCTTTCGTAGAGGTCCACTTCCTCTTTCATCTTCTCCTCTTCCTTCAGCCGCAGCTTTTCCAGGTGCTTTCTTTCCCTCTCCTCCTCCTCACGCCTCTGCAGTACGAACCCAGACATCCAAGGAATCAAGGCAGATAGCATACGTGTGATTCTTCTCGCTTTGAGAAAGTAGACATATGCTGCATATTCAACAGTATTGGTCCTCGTTTTGCTGGGGGGGCAGCTACGTTTTCGGGATACTCACGCGCGGTATTTCTCCGCCCGGACGATGCGCTGGGATTGTCGACATAACTGCTGGAACGACCGAGAACTCTGTGTTGAGGGGGATAAGAACGGCTGACGGGTTCCTCTCCAGCTGATGCTCGCCTTCCGGATTTTGTTCGTACTGTATCAATGAAACCTCTTGCCCGTACTCGGAAAGAAGGAATACCGACAACTTTTCATGTCTTCGTGGCTGTTCGTCTCAGAGCGCCCGACTCGCCTGACGGTCCTTGGCCCGATCGATTTCGTCCAGCGCCACCCTCCGACGAGTCTCGGCTCGCGCCTCGCGGGCCTCTTCTTCGAGACGCCCGGCCATCGGCTCTCCCATCCCCGCCGGAAGAAGCGAAAAAATGGGAAACCCTGTCACCTGAAGCCGCGCTGTAACCTTGATCGGCGGGTCGGAGGTGTGACCGACGCACCGGAAAAGTTTCGGAGGGGGGTGAGGGGAAGCGGCTACGCGGTGAACTGGAGAGGGAGGAGGACGCGCGGAAGAAGTGGAAGGATGGGCTGAACACCCGTCGAGGTCGTAGCGTGGAAGCTGAGGCTCCTTGAGATTAGATTCAAGGATGAGTCCGCGAGAAATTTCGGGGTGTTCAATATGTCTCAGGGGCTCTGGCATCGTGCTTGGCGGTCACTGCCTCATAGGGCTACGGACGCGGGGGAAGAAGAACAGGCAAATAGTTCACTCGTGTTGTGTGAAGGGCAAATGACACCAGCAGCCACCATTCCCACCGATGGAGGCACCAAGTTTTCGCAATGTTGCCAGTGATCCCACCTCCCTTCGCCAAAACTTCAATGCTAGATTGTCCCAAACCGAAAGGGTACCACTGCCGAAACGGGCGTTATGGATCTCGAGGACGTCCCTGGGGCCTATCGCGCCTGTTTTCGTACCCTCATGGCTGTAGAGTATTTGCCCGACGAAAGCAGGTCTAGCGGGGAGCGATTTCTCACACAGCTACAAAACATCTCATAGCCCATCTCAGCTGACATCTGGACGTCAAAACGTATCTCGCTGACTAGTGTAGCCAATCATTACGAGAAATCCTTCTTGTTGACACCGTAACATTACATCGTACCTTTCGGGTACCGAGTCCTAGTGTCGCCACTCCTTCTAGACGAGCGCGAGCGGCGTCGTAAGCCCTCAGCCCCCTGGCGATTGCCGTAGCAGTGGCAGCCTAATCGGACAACGGACGGTTCATCGTACACCAAGCAATGGAAACCTAACCTTCCATGTTTCGATCAGGTTGTCATTCCTCGCTCGATTGGCAACTGGCAATGCGGAGTATCTAAAGATGGTCGGGAGGGGCGGAAGCTCAGTCACCTCGGGATGCTACGGAGCTATTATAGCGGTTTGGTCGATTTGGAAGACAACGGAGATCTCGAGTTTTATCTTGGAACAAAATGAGATGGCTCGTAAACGGAATTTTTTGGGGGGCTGCGGGGCAGTGCTCTTTGGGACTGCTACATGCCGCAAGATATTATCGAAGCCGAATACGCACCTTGGCAGCTCCTGTCCCACATTCCCGTGACAAAAAAATCGTTCGTGAAAGGAAGGAGTGAGCGTTGCCCCGCAGCAGGTGAAACAAGAGGACGACGCAGACTGCCACACGACCTGGGACGATACGCTGTAGATATATCCATTTTCCCCTCGAGACAGGAAAAACACACAGTAGGGCTAGACAAAGCATGCATCATTTCTGGAAGGCCTTGGCACACTGTCTTCCCAATGCTGCCCAGGCATTCACTGGTGGTGTCGCCAACAACGGTGTGTTGCAGGTGAGTATTGTGGAAGAAATAGTGCAAGATCTGCGACGGAACCCATCATACCGACGTTTACCTGCAGGCGCTCGTCTATTCCTCTCGCTTTCTCCTCGACCACCTCGAGCTCCTTCCGGATGTCTTCTTCAATCTGAGGGGGCAAGGTGTAGCAGGAAATTGTGAGCGTCGTGTTTCTCGAGGGTACACCAGCGCACATTCCTGACAACGCTGCATCGGTCTGCGACAACGCAGACTGATCTTGGTCAAGTATGCGGGAGGGGGGACGAACCTTCGACGGGAGGCCAGAGGCGAGCATCGCCTTTAGCGCTTTGGCCTTTTCCAGGGCGGCCTTCATGCCTCCCAAAGCACCCGCTTCCACGAACACGTCCTCCAGGTCCGGGACACCTTCTTGCTCGATCTTGTCTTCGTTTCCGTGTGGCTGTTCAAGGGGACGGTGACACATCGGTGATACTACTGTGATTACATCGTCGATATCGCTGTCGCGGTTGTCGTTCATGTTGCTTGGTTGTTGTCGTCATGGTAGGTGCTGTTGTGGCATGCAGTAAATTTTTGGCGGATATGGTGCTCGTGAAGACTGTGATGTACGACGACCGCAGGTTAGGACATATTCAAGCGAATGTCGCGTGTACGTATGGGCGACGGTGTGTGTAGATCACATTCCTGATCACGGAAGCGAAACTGTTTCGTTAATAACCTTATTGCACATAAGCGGGCAGTTGCAACTAATGCTACGAAATCCGCACCCAACAAACGTCTGATACGAAGAATATTCACTTCAAACGGATGCACCGCGCCGTTCAGGACGAACGTCCCGCCCTCCGCATGTAGTCCCGACCCTTCTAGGTGCTAACACATTGTTAAATTGCTTTGGTAGCAGGGAAATGTTTGTTTTCCGATGTCCCCTTACCATTCTCGGTGTCGGCGTGAAGGACGCTTTAACCGAGTGTCGGGTAGGCCTACTGCGATTGCGGTAGATGGATGCCTCCCCCTCCCCGTACCTGTTCGCTCTCGGCACCCCCTCCTTCTTCGTGTACCCCGTCCATCTGTGCCAGCTCCTGGCCGTCCACGCACTCCTTCCCTCTCCCTCTTGCCCCCCTTCCTTCTTCACGTCCCGTCTTGCCGCCAATTCCTTCGTGGCTTTCTTCGTCGCTAACCCCCAGGTACTGCGCCAGGTCCTTCGCGTTATTCCTCTCAGTGGTGTGCGGTCGTCGCGTCATGCTACCATTAGCATCGCCGCCTGTGCCGCCTCTGTCCACACCTCCTCTGCCGCCGCCACCGTCTCCTCTGCCGCCGCCGCTGTCTCCTCTGCCGCCGCCGCCACCGGCGGTCTTGTTGCTGCCACCGCCGATCTTGTTGCTGCCAGAAGGCTCGGAAGACGGTGCCATTGCCACCTTACTTCGGCGACCGTTATCCCCACTATCGCCACCCGCGGTCTCTGCAGTCACAGTCGTTGTAGATACCGTCCGGGGTGGGGTAGTCAGGACGACGGACATGGTCTCGGTTTTGTTTCCTGTCGGTCCTGCACCCCCCCTTTCTTGCTCGTGCACTCTTCCTCCGAACGTTGTTGGCGTCGTGCCACGGGGGCGGGCGAGATGTCTGCGTGTGCCGCCTCGGTTGCCGCTCCTATTGCTGCCATTTTCATTGCCGTTGTTGTGGTCGCCATCACTCTCGCTTCCCTCATCGTTGAGATCGGCGGCGACGAATGAAGGCATGTCGCCCCCAGGATCGAACCATCCCGCAGGCGTGCTTCTCCACCTCTCCCCGAACGCGGCGGCGGCGGCGTCTCTGAAGCTTGGGATCACCTTCATGGGTGAGTGAAGTGAGCAGTGGTGACACCGAATGAATAATGAGTAGTGATGACAAGTGTTCTAACCCAAGGTGGCGTTCCGGGATGGTGGAAGGCATCCTACGTCAGGATCGTTCTTGCATCCCAGTTGAGTACCACGATTCACCCTGTTGCCCCTGGATTGCCCAAAAATGGCGTGGGTTTATTCGTGGCAGCCAGTGGCGTGAGTGAATTGACATCAAAACGAGTAATGTTCTTAGTCAGGTAGGACCAACTTTGTGCATTCACGTCATCCATCCACGTCATTGAACCGCGGTCTTTTTATGCATGCGGAGTATGATATCTGAGACTGATTCTTCCGAGAAAGTCTTCAGCGGGTGTATCTCTCAGCGGGAATGGTTTCTCGATTCATCGACATAAACAGCGGCGAAGGGATTGCGTCCGCCGCACACCAAAGGTGGGCTGGATATTGGCGCCACACTCACCCCGTCATCCCCATCGGCCAACCACTTTTGCATCTCTTCCACGGCTCTCGAAGCCCACCCAGGGCCCAACAACTGCTCCTTCAGCCACCTTTATGGCAACGAGCGACCCAGATAACCGCAGAAGTTTGAGAGGCGAGCAAGCCAAGGGAAGCGGGGGACAAGCGGAAAAGACCACCTCAAAAGGAGAAGACGTCGAGATCATGCTATTCATTTTCGTTATCTACATAGACAAGCTTGAAGCTATTGACGACGCGTGATTCCCGTAGCCGGAAAGCGCCTGAGATGTTTCGCGTGCACGAGCCTTGCATCGCCCTCAACCCCCAACCGTTTGAAGTCGGCCAATCAGCGCATGCCTGTCTGGCTCGTTCACGTACCAACCTGCCCAAGTAACACACCAACACAAATACAGTGCACCCAGAACATCCTAAGACAAGAGCAATACAGCAATTCATTGCCAACATGACCGTATCCTACTTTGTCTCAGAAAGTAAACGAGGGGCGTACTTACACGTCTCCATCTGCGGGCGCCAGCCAGTCAGCGATGCTTTCCCCAGAGCAATCCAGGTGCGAGTCCACTGCAAATCTTAGCAAAAACGACAGGGCCTTTTCGGCGCGGCCTAGCTGAGGATGCTCCTCCATGGTCATGTCTTCTAGTCGCTTGGCGGCGAGGGCGTCGACTTGTCCCACGGCAGATAGATTCACCCCCAACAGTGAATTAAGCGAACCAACCTGACCGCATGGGGGCGTGGGGTGTGAGGGGCTCAATACCTATCTTGTCACCTGTGGCCGACAAAACCTGTCAGAGAATCGAGAGCAGCTTCGTGGTGTTG